>JAWZYV010011674.1:0-265527 GCA_038373885.1 Cheiracanthium punctorium
TCATTTATTCTATATTATTTTACATATCTGTGCAAAATTTCAGGCTGATAGGTCCATTTTTGTCGATTTGTATACGAATCAAATCCACAAACAAACAAACAAACCAACAAACATACAAACAAACAAACAAACAAACAGAATTTCATTTTTATTTATAAGGATTATGAAATTTTTCCAGTGGATCGTATAAACGATGTAGATGTTATGACGCTTTTTGTGCTTAGCTTTTTAAGCTTTTTGGAGTTGGGATGGTAAAAGTTCTATCTTGGAGTGGTTACCCAGAATTGTCATAGAATCAGTGAGTCAGGGATCAGCATAACTATATAGTTAGGATTTTGAATACAAGCGTTTAATAAGGGAATTTTGGTGTTATAAATTTTTCACAAAAACTGTTAAGATGATATAATTTCAATCAGATTTTTATGGTTATAATTTTTTTTTATCACTTTCCTCAAAGCAACTTCCTTTAGTCTTCACATCACATCAAGAATTTACATTCCAAAAAGTTTTGCTATCATTATATATGTGCGCACACTCTTATATACAGGGTGTCCCAGCCAAGGCAGTAGACTAATACAGTTACGAAAGAGAACAATGGTTGCACAAACACATAATACTTTTGCTATAATATAGCAAAAGTGCTATAATATAGGTTTTTATTGTTAGCTTTGCTATATTACTATCTTATTAAGACAGTAGTTCGAAAAAATTATGTTGTTTTAGTACATAAATACCACTACTATGTCAGACATTTTAAAATTTTAAGGATGTCTCTTCACAAGCTGTATTAGATGCAATAATAAACGGTAAATTTTCATATAGGGAGCTAAAAAGATTTTAGCTCCCTATATGAAAATTAAACTTTCTATTGTAAGAATAAGAGATGGAGCCCTTTAGCATTTGGCTGGTAAGATGAAGCCCACCACCATATTAGAAAAACTTACCTAGTTAAGGGTGTAGTTCGAAAAAATAAAATCTCCCTCACGTTCTAAGTACACAAATCAGAATAAGCTCATTGCAACAGGGGCTCAAAAAAATTAAGGATGATTCTTTCTATGTTGTATTACACACCGCAATAAATGAAATAACGGTACCTTTTATAAAACTTTCGGAAAAAATTCTTCAACATGGAAATGCACGGCAAAAAATTTTGAAAAGTGCATATCCTGCTATATTTTCGATTTTTAAGAATTTTTTCTGAAAGTTCCGCTATTGATACAGGTTTATCGTTTATTACAGTGTATAATACAGGTTGTAAAGAGATATGCTAAAAATTTTGAAGTGCATTACATAATTAGTTCATTTGTATTTACCGAACTTGCATAATTTTTTCGAACTAAACCGTTAAGCCAATAGTTAAATACATGCTGATAGACTTGATTTGATTTTGGTGATACGGCGGATTATGTACTTGAGGATCAAAGCTGAAGAGGGGTGCCCTCCATAGGGGACTTTCTAAGGGATAGATTTAAATTACTAATTTAATCGAGGGATTTTTATGCAAACAAAAGAAGATTCACTTAAAATTAATAAACAGTAATTATTAAATTTTAAGCAATAAAATTTATGTTTAATTACAAAAAATTCAATTAATGTTATAGAACAACTTGATTTTTTTCGTTCTATAACACCATGAGTCCGGGTTCGATTCTTGGAGTAGACTTGAGTGTTATTTCGTCCGTCCCTTCGTAGGAGACAACGCTGGTCCATTTATTATGTGCTTCCAATATAAAGTGGCCAGCAATTCCAGCCTTATAGTGGTCAACGCCTGCTATAGTCGGCAAGTGCCCGCTGATAGAAAAAAAAAAAAAAAGTCAGATGTAGACTCGGGTATGTGTTTAAACAAAGTTGATATACTCTATAAACTTAAAAATCGCTTGGCTAGGTAGTAGCGTTTCGATAATTTAATGCTCATAAAACTCTGTTAAGATTGTTAGAAGTGTGATTTTAACCACAACATTAATTTTTTAATCCATACAATATACATGATCTGAAAGTTATCATTGTGGTACATATATTTCACACAACATGTATGAAACTATCGCTTTAAGATGATGTATTCTTCAAAATAATTCCTAAAGAAAAGATCCGTATCCGCGGATGTTACTACAAATTATCCGTTTTCATATCCGTATTCGCGGATATAAAAATAAATTATTTTTTTTTTTAGATCCGTAACCACGGATTTAACTTTTTAACGATCCGGCATACCTCTAGTATATATATTTAGTTTGGTTGAAGTTCTTTTTCTTTTCTTTTTTTTAACATTTACAAATACATTGCTCCTTATTTACTCAATTTAAAAAGGGTATATTTAATAAAGAATTTCATAAAACAGCGGCGCACAACCGGTAAGCGCAGAGCATTTGCTGTGGGAGGCTGCTATACAGCATGCATCATGTAGCTTCTTTCCTTGCATTTTATAAATTTTCATGAAATAAAAAAAGTTGTAAAGGGTTCATAAGTTTCTCATTTTTCTTTATTTAACCTTACACTCAATGCGTAGTGTGGTAATTTCATTATACTCGAACACAAGCATTTTTTTAAACCATAGTCTTAAATTGTAAAATAAAACTCATTTTGGTTATGTACCCAGGCAGTGGCGTGGTCAGAAATTTTTTATGGGAGGGGGGGTTAGGACTACTGCAACTCACATATATGTTTACGTGTGTGTCATAATGAAGTGAAGAATATACATTTTTTATGGCTGAAAATTCCACATGCGGGGGGGTGACCCCCTTATGCCCCCCTTTGGATAAGCCACTATACTCAGGTATTTACCTTTAAAAATAAATATACTGGGGTATTTTACGTCACACCATATAACGTCGAAAAAAGAAATGGACCTTAAGAAAAAAGAAGTGTGGGGGGGGGAGAAGGAAATAAATTTAAATTGAAGACAGAGAATGTTTTTTAAAAAAGTGTTTCCGTATGAATCGATTATAAAACATTTTCCATTAAAATCTTGTTTGCCGACCAGTGGCTGAGTGAATAAGACCATGAACATTAGGAAAGGAGGTTGAAGTTTGCAGGTCCAGTGCACAGACCTCTCGCTGCCAGACCAGTCTCAACTGGGAGTGTCAACTCAAGTGTTTGGTTCAAACGTAAGTCGCGTCCGTCGACCTAGCCGTTTGGAGTTTTCCGTGGTTTACTCCGAAACTTCACTTAAATACTGGTTAAGACACCTTAAAAAGACCTACACGGAGGATATCCTCTCGGCCTACATCACTCGTGTAGATACTCGGTCATTATCCTACAAATCAAATCAAAATCAGGTCTCTCGCGCGGCTGTCGTTTTAGAGTTTTGGGCGGTTTTCTGCAGATGAAAAGTGAAACTGTGTTAGAACCCCCCAAAAACTCCTCTGCCGAATGCTTCCTTCTGCTCCACCCTTAGGCAGATAATTCTTGTGTAGCTTTGCCCTGATACCGAAATTTCTGAGAAAGGCAGGGGGCGAAGAAAAGAAAATTCCTACAAAGGCGCTTTGTGAAATGGCCTTAGAAAGCAACAAAATTCGTGACTTTAGAGACGGCCATTTTTTTTTTTGTGGTGGCTCGCTTTTCTATAGATTGCAGTATATCGGATGTTGAGGGTGAGGGCGATCACTAACTGAAAGGTATCGACTATGTATCATGCCAGATTTGTAAAGAAATAGTATCCGCGACTGGTTCGCAGGAAGTTCACGGCATACTAAAACTTGACACTGGATCGCCCGTTACCGGCGACCACTCCGTTACCCTCTTTCTGAGAAGTTGGTTTTCCCGCATCGTGTTTATGGGCGCAATAAAATCACCAAAGAAAGTTTGCGATGTTTCAAGATCTTGCAATTTGCACAAATTAGTAAAATTCTATTTTTGAGAGCAGTAGATGTTCACTCAAGGACATAAAATGTAAAATTTAAACTTCATAACCCCCCTCCGAAAAAAACTCTGTTCCTGGAGCTTCTTCTTTTTGCTCTAGGGGGGGCTTGGACTTTTCCAGGGGTGGCTGAGCCGTCCATAGCGCCCCCAGCGCTACGGCCCTGGACTCATAGTGTAGCAAAATGCCAAAGAACTAGCCGCCAACTCTCCTTTATTTTCAAGAAAATTCCATTTAAACATTTGATGCACTGTTATATACCAATTATTTGGAAAATCATTTGCGTTAACTGTGGCGCCGTGGTTTCGCTTTAAGCTACAGATCAAGGGGTCTCTAGTTCGTATCCAATTGAATCCGCTCCGTTTTTTCATTTTTTCCCCCTCCCTTAAAAATTCACATAACAGTTTCAAATGATTGTGTAAAAAATATATAGTGACTTTCTTTGTAAAACTGGAGTTATAAAGTTCTTTGTTGTGTATATATTTGATAATTTACTAATATTTTTAGGACCAGGGAAGAATGATAAAAATGGATTTGCTTCTTTCTTCATTTTGAATGATGCAATTATTTTTTATAGTTTCCCATTCAGCTAAAACGTGTTACGCACATGTAATTACAATTAGAAATTCAATATTCGGTATAAACGATAAGTTAATCTGCCTTTATCAGAAAATTTTGCTGCCCCGACAGCCCAGTCGGAAGCGCGACGCGCTTCCGACTGGGCTGTCGGGGCATGAGCAGCAGTAAGAAACTTGGAATATCGACCTGTCCTCCCCCCTAAAAAAGGGCTTCCCAGGGCGGGTTGCTCGATATACGACCAGTAAAGATGGAAAAAGCAATTCGGCGTCCAAGATGGAAGTGGAGCAGACGATGAAGTTGCAGGAAGAAGAAAAAAGAAAAATAAAACGGTCCAAATCAATGAACAGGAGTGACTGAAGCGATGGAAGTACGTCATCAGGACCAAACCACGGGGAAGAAGAAGCGACGCCCTACGTCGCCCCGAAGGGGTGCCACGTCCGTAAAGCAGCGAAGCGCATCAATCCTGGGTCTCGCTACGACATCAAGTGTCATAAGGCTGTAGCTATTCTTTAACAGGTCCCATCAAGACGTCAGACGATCCGCCGCACCGTAGGTCGACTGCCACTCGCAAGCTACAGTCATCAACCAGGTAGATCAGTCATGAAGAAATAAGTTCCATCAGCTTCGTTCAGTCCATGGGCCAGTTCGGGAAATGACTCCATGAACAGTTGTAAATGTAGGGCGAGTAGTACGTCCATGAAGCGCTGTAGAGCTCAGGTCCGTCGGGATGTAGGCAGAGAGCAGACATCAGCACGGAAGACCTCAGTCGGCGATACATCATCACATCAGGCAGGAAACGTCTTGGGCATACACAATAGGACGGCCGGTAGCTCACAATCAGGAACCCGCGATCAGCAATAACGACCAGCGAAGACGATCTTCTTAGCATCACAGGGCGCAGGGATACCAGCATCCGAAGGACCAGGGCGCACTGACACAGTAAGCAAGATGGTAAAGAGTTCAAACATGATGTTCAGAAAAAGATGGAAAAAGTTCGAACATAAAGTTAAGTAAGACTGGGGACCACTTTCACCAGTAATTCAGAGTACGGAGCTGGTTCGCCACGAGCAGAGACCCACCAATCTCCCCCGAAGCCAACCGCATCGCGTACCCGTCAAATACCGGCTTCCGCGGTATATCCCCGTAGAGAGCGAAGCTCAGTTAGTCCCCGGCTGACACTCCGGTTGGTTCGTAGCCGTGTAGCATTGCACAGCTTTGGAACATTGATATTCTCATTAGTATTACTGGTGACCCCACTTTTAAAATTAGTTCATGAGCAGGCAGTCCTGGTCCAGTGACGTTGTTCAGGAACTCGGGGGGATAATAAGGCGACCATATTTCTAAACAGTGTTTTGGGGACAAATCAAGCATTGTCCTCGAATCCAAGGAAAACTTGAGGACACTAGAAAATATTTTTGGGGACTTATTCGGGGACACAACATATTGTCATATATACCAGTGTACCCATACTTTAAATCTTGACTGACTTTGATACTTAAAAATGAACTCCAATAGCTCTTTATATCAATTGTGTATTCTTATTTCTAATAAATTAATGGAATTATCTCATTCATTTATAAATTTTTATTTAAACTCGAAATATGAAAGGAACTCATGTTGAAATATTGCAATTTATTCAAAATTTAACTCTTGGCAAGTATTTGTATTTCTCAGATGACATTGCTTTTTACATTGGCTCATTTTGTGATACTTTTTCATGAAACTTTTTACACCCTCTAAGAAAAGTACTCGAGTGCAAGAAAAACTTTGTTCGTGAATTTCATATTTAAAGCACGGTTCTTCATGAAAAGTGATTAATCATTCACAAAACTGAAATGGGAAATTTGGCTCATAGTCGAATACTTTATTCAATGTCTGGGCACGCTACACACACAATGACAACAAATGCTTTTAGAGATCGAATTTTATTGTTTCACTGAGTAGAAGACGCTTTTAGTTGTTTTATTTTTCTTATTTCTGCAGTTTTTTCTGAAAGAAATAAACTAAACAGAAACTTTCAGGGAAAAAAGTACAAATCTTTAAATTTGAGAACTTTTCGCGTTTCCAAGTAATCAAGGTATTTTTGGGGACAAAGTAAAAAAAATCTATATTTGGGGACTGTCCTCGAATTTCGAGGACGGATGGTCACCTTAGGGGATAATGAACATAATCATCCGGGTTACGGAGAGTGTTGACGTAAGGATTTCCCTATTAACCTTAGCTGCTTGATCATTTGTTGGTGTGAGAATGGGTCGTTCACTTCTTTCTCAAAATTCTTGAAAGTGCTCTAGCGTTTAAGCAGTACATTCTATTGAGCTCAAATTTAAAATAACTAAGAATTTTTGCTGAATTATTCATCGGTTAAAATTTATTTAAATGCTTGGTAATGACCTTAATAGTAAGTGTTCCGAAAGTCGAGTGGAGCCACTCCAGAATTTTTCTTGATGTTCTACTTATTTCCCTTGTATTGCTTTTGCCATGGGAAATTTAAAAAAAATTATCGGATACCCTGTATAAAAAAGAAATTGTCATTACTTTCCGGTACACCTAATAGAAGGCACAGAATTTTATAAATTTAATGAATACATTGATACAGTAGACGACTCGCGAGCAAAGCACAATCAATTTGCCTCAGCAATGCAACCAGCTTTTATTAATACTACTGCAAATCTGTTCCGCCCTTTTCACTCGGAGAAGTTTGAATAAATATTTCTCCCTCATCTAAAGCCTTTGAAATTTAAATTCCGATGCACTTAGGAAAAGGATACGCGACTTTCAAAAGATCGCATATAAATTATACGTCAAAGTATAACGCAACCCGCTTTTGCTCAATCATCGTGAACGGAGCAAATGCATTAAAAGAGCAGTAAAATTTCAAAATAACTTCCTGAACCCGAAATCTAATGGCTTTTCAGAACTCGAAATTTGATTTATACTGAAATGTCGGAATTAGAAATATATGAAAGACGTGATATTGTGTACTACCACGGGCTTGTATTCAATTCCATTCGGTAGAGATTTAAATATTGCCGTACTGGGGTGTTACTTCCCATTCCAAGTGAAAGAAGTAGTACCTGCAGTGGCGTAGCCAAGGGGGGGGGGATGGCGGGGGCTCATACCCCCCCCATGAGGAATTTTTTGCCATACAAAATGTACATTCTTCCCCCCCCCCCTTATCACACACCCGTATACATATATGCGAGTTGCATAAGTCGTAAACCCCCTCCACGAAAAATTTCTTGCTATGCCACTGAGTACCTGAGTTTAAACATGGAAAAGGGGGCTAACAAATGGCATAGGAAGTAAAATTCCGCGGAAAAAAATCTTAAAAACTTTCATATTCTAAATACGCACTTTGCTATACGTTCAAAGTATTATCATAATCCATTCGTTGTCTTTCTTTCTCATTCAAATTAAGTTCGAAAGTGTATCACTATTCGTAAGCGCGTCTTGTTTTTCTCCCTTGTTGCACAAGTCGATTCTTTAGGATCGAAATCTATATTAAATTTGCTTACTAAATCTGTTCTCCACGCATATTCTAACTATACTTCCCCTTTATAAATACTGTTTGGAATGCGAATCACGATCCATGAGTGTGTCGTGTTTATCTTTCCTGTTCCATAATCCACTTTGGAACTGAGATCTGTGCCTACTAAAATTGCCTACTAAATCTGTTTAAGAATTCTCCGCCATCCTTCGCGCAGGCAATTCTAAGTATACTTCTTTGTCTTAAACAGTAGGCATAGGATTTACCAGTTTCTAACTAAATAAGGAAGATGTCGCTAAACTAGATTCAGTTGTGAGGACTTATATTTTGGCGCTAAACTGTTTGATAAATCATGAAAAATTGCAAACCTTGGAGACTTTTAATATTTTATTCTTCCCCTCCTAGCTACATGGCAACCCTATTAAAATATGAAACGAAAAGGTGTCAACAAATCATATCCACAAATTACGGCGACGGAAAATACCAGAGGAACGTAATAGAACTCTAGTGCTAAAAAAAAAAAAAAAAAAAAAAAAGTTTGAAAAATTGCCGATAGAGGCATTTATGGCTCTGTAGAAATTGTTACAAAAAGTAAATAATATTTACATATTGACAGCTATTTATTTTCTACATTCACTTCCTCCAGGAGGAATTCACCATTTTCAATGCGAACAGAGAACGCATGGTGTAGTCTCAGAAAACGGCTGTATTATTCTAAAGATGCAACGGAAAAGATTCCCCCTTCTCTAACCGATGTTGCTTCCTGGACGGGGTTCTTTGAACACTCTAACAAAACCCAGCGATACACAATTTACACACACAACGAATTTACACATTCTGAATGAATTTGCACCAAATCTATCAAATTTTTCAGTTAAATAGAACTTAAATATTAAGTAAAACTGTCTTTGCATTGCTTGTTATGCAAAAGGAGTATTTTCGCCAGTATCTGTGACGTCATCTAATCAATCTACGCGAGAGAAGTTCCGCGATTTTTCTTCAAAGAATCAAGGAAGGAATCGAGATGCTTCGATTCTCTGTTTATTTTTTCAAGGCGTGATATCTCACTAGGTATTTAGAGTTGGAAGTAGTTGCAAGTAAAAAAAAAAAAAAAAAGGTTAATTGCTTAGAAATCTTTCGAACTGTATAAAAAGTTTTTGCTTTTAGTAAAATGTCGATTTTATCAAAATTTTAACATGGCCACAGATGAGTCGATCCTGGAATTGTGACAGACAACGAGTTTTATTATTTAGATTCAAAACAGTATAAATAGATCAAGCATAGTTAGAACATGCCTAACAAATGCAGTTAAACTGTTTTTGTAGGCAATTAAATCTATAACCAAAATATGTTAAGTATTTTTTAATTTGTTTTCCATTTGTATTTGTTGGTTTAACTATATTCATTCCTTTCGAAGAACGGATAGTTATGTATGCATGTATATTGTGCGAACTTTTCACTTACGCGAGAGTTCTCTGAACGCATTCCTTGCGCAAGTCAAGACTCCACTGTAAAAAGTTTTAGCTTGGCGAATCAAAGTTTTTTCTCTGCCTAAATAGGAAATAACAATATCCCTCATTAACAGTATTTCGAAATAGGGAATAGTCAAAAATTTCGCAAATAATTAATAAGTTTCGAGTTCAAATACGCAATTTAACTAGAAGAAATATGTGCTCAGTTTTCGTATTTCTCTCTCGTAAATAAACAGTATCGGATTGGTGTTTCGGAAATTAGATCGCGATATTTGAATCGGAATTTTCTGCATTCTGATCTTGTGACTTTTCACTTGAATATGAATGAATAGTTTTTATCGATTAAGCAAGTTTTGGAGAAGCGTAATTGATTTTTGGGTGAAGGAAGAAAGAAAGAAAAAAACCCTCCTGTATGCGTAAGAAACTCTTCCGAATCACGTGACTGTTAGAGAGACTTGATTACGCAGGTTTAAGTGGCACTTGGTGAATACTGAAGAAAAGTAAATTAAATGTTGACTTTGATTTTTCTTTTTTACAGCCAAAGGAGTAGTTATGTATATTGGAGCTATTTCCAATAACTAAGAAGCTGCTTTTTTTTAGTTATTGGAAATCTAACGCCTGGAATGTTTATAGAAATTACGTAGAATGCTGTAGAGTCGATAGAAAAAGTTGTTTTAAAGTCGGGTGTTGAAAACTTGTTGTAAATCAATCTTATATTTTTCATAATTGATTTCACTTATTTTTATACAATTCCGGATCGAGAAAAGTTTCAAAATCATACCATCAAAAACGGGTTACTTTTGCCTTTTTCTTTTTAACTCTTCATTTTTAATATTGAGTTAAATGTGTTGTGTTATGGCAAGCCTACACAATGGACATCAGCCTATGAGGGATCGCTTTCTTCGAAGAACTTTTTAAGGGGAATTTAACGCGCATTCATCTTACGTCTGGAAAAAACCGACCAAAACTGCAAACCGTTAGATTAACAGTCGTGCGATAGGACCTTTATATTTAAGCCGTCTTCCATATTCAGTGTCTGATCCACTCTGCCATTGTGGTGCCCGCATCCATGTTAAACCTCTCCGCCGTCGTCGTTTAGAAAGATGCATTGGTGAAAGCTCTCCTTCTTCCACTTTCTGTTTTCCACTTATTTGAATTTTGTTTATTGAGAAATACGAAACATATTTATTCTATCCAGCTGTTCTCGCATTCTTCCATTTTTCAGCAGATGTCAGTGCAGTTAAAAATTATCGTGACCGTTTTTTACGGGAAATGACGTGCTAAAAAGTAAAGGATTCTCGTGGAGCTATGTCACCCGCAACTATTTTTATAGAAATCAAATCTATTCTTCGTGACTGGCAACAATCAAAATGTCAGAGTTTGGTGTTCTCAGAGCGGAAACACTGCGCGTTAAAGGGTTAAATTAGTATTTTGCATAGTTTGCCTTCTAATGTGTTACTTAAAGGATATTAGCCATTTAAACGGCGAAAAAACTTGCAGCCCCCCCTCCCCCTCCAATTTTCACTCTGTTCCCAATTGGGAACATGGGTCCTTTCTGACTATACTTTTAGGGGCTATACTTTGACTGTATTTTTATGGGTAGTTTAAATAAAAAGGAAATACTCGTACATACACATGACAAATTTCATGTAATTAGCTTCATTAGTTTTTTGTAGGCGAAAAACTGACGAAAAAAGACATTACTTACCGGCTCCTCAAATTTAATCTTAATGCATTCCAATAAACAATTTCTATATAAAGTAACAAAAAAAAAAAAAAAATGCTTGAATCTGAGCGTTTAACTTCATCGACAAAGAAATTCTATGGTTTTGCATAACCAAGACCATAAACAGTCAATAAAAATTTTATTAATATGGCTTAACTATTCAAAGGACATACTTATTGATAGTTATGTAAAACGTCTGCAGATTAAAACTTTATTCAGGGACATTGCTGATTGGCATTAAAATGCAACATAAAGCAAACTCATTACACAATAAGCTAGTCCCAGAAATTCAAATGCAAATTCTTTCTCACTAATTTATTTTAATAGTTTCATTAAAAACTTTTTTTTCTCTTATTTTCCGGTCTAAGTATTTTTTAACAAAAAGTTCCGTATAAGGTAGTAAAACTTCAATTAAAAACGAACTCGCATAAAAACTTTTCTGTGAAATAAAATTTAAATCTGAGTTTATTGCAGTTGAGTTAATTAAAAAAAATCAATTTATATGAGAGTTTTTTCATACATGAAGCTCTGTTAATTGAGTCTGAATTTTCAATTTATTTTTTATAATTTGCTGCTACAAAATCTATCTGTATATATATATATATATATATATATATATATATATATATATATATTTATTTCATTTGATAAATCAGCTGAATAAACTGCTCTACATCTGCCGGGCACAGCCAGCTGCGTCAAAAAAGGGTCGCTAGATCTGTGGCACGCGATGAGCATTTCGATTGTCCGCCATCTTGCTGGTAGTTAAGTCGAGCGATGGCAACGGCTGCCCTTTTTTCAGCATTGGGAAAGGGTTGCGCCTCAAAGGGTTAACATAGTTGGTAGATTAGACAGTATTCTCCGAAATATGTAACCTATGGAGGGTATTGGGGGGAGGGCAGAGGATTCTTTTCACTTATTTCTCTAAGGGAAAAAAAAAAGGTTTGATTGAAAATTTTTGAAGTTAAATACAACTCGCAAATACCTAAAAATCGGTGTCAGGATGCTTTTGAAATTCGTCCTCCAAGGAAGGTGTACGTCTTTATCCTCGCACTTCTTTCACATACCTTTGTTGAAAGAAAGAACGTGTATTGTCGCAAAACTACTCGAGTGCTGTCTGCCTAAGGAGGGGTGACTTGGTAGGAGTATTTTGTGAAGGATTCTCTAACGCGCACTCACGTTACATCTGCAGACAATCGCCCCCCAAACTCCAGAATGTTAGATCGACGCCCGCGAACCTGGGATCTTCGCACTTCAGCCATTTACCATGTTTAGTGCCTCTATCCATTCGGGCGAGGTGCAGCCTTGTTGAAACAAAAATATCTATAAAATTATTGCTTTGAAATGTAAGATACGTTGATTGTATGTTTAGTTTAGTCACAACTTTTTTGTGATTAAAATTTTCTTGAAAATTTCTTTGTTTAAATTTAATTTTAAAAAACGACATTTCTCTTCGGTATACCTAATATTATTATACATAGGATAACTTTGATACAGATTTTTGTAATGATTAAAATTAAAGCACCGTCTTTTATATACTGCAATTACGAAAATTTGTACACTCTAAAAAATAACCGTAAGTTCACTGGATATTTTCCTGGAAATTTTACGGAAACTTTCCATATTATCTAAATGAAGGACTATTTCCGTATATCAAGAATTGGCCCCCTTACTAGCGGGAAAACCCATACGGTTTTCCGAGAAAGCTGTGGGGGGTATTGGAACTTCAGACGCCGGAACCATTTTACCGCTTGAAGGAAAAGAGGAAGTGGGTAGGAGATAGTTTGAACTGCAGTGATTTATTACATAAAGTGGCTTCCGTGTGAAGTTTTTCCAATTTAGAAGGAAAATGCCAATGAATAAAGACAACGAAGTTAAAAACATATTTAAACATATTTTGGGCGATGTTTAATTACTGATCATTATATAATTTTATAAAATAGTGATTAAGAAAATTTTTATGTACTGAGCATTTTAAAATTGTTTTATGAAGTCACAAGGAAGAAAAATATTATCTTGCTTCTAAAAATATTTTCTTTTCTTTCCGATATCGAAAGAAAAAATCAAATTTTATTACAGTACGCTCGTACTTTTAAAGCACACTTTTATTTCTATAAAACTGATAAAAACATGCGTGTGCACATTATGCGCGCCGGGTACATACAAAAATGATAGATATAAAACTATGGGAAATGTTAACGTAAGAACTTTGTTTGCTACATCCACGAGCATACTGCTGCCTGATTCAGGATTGTGGTCTGCCCCTCGCCAAACAGTTAAGTAGAATAAAAATGTTTCCTGTTGGATTTCATTTATATTCAGAAAATAAAAGAAACCATGGACAAATATTCACACGTGGCAGTGAGTGGATAATACGTCAAACAAGTAACCAAGTTCGACCCATCGAAGACCATCGTGCACACACGGTGTACGTGTACGTTAAATCCGTGATTCCGAAAGTCTTTTCAACTGCCGATAGCAGTTTCCAAGGGATGCAAATATTCAGAAGTCCCTCATATTTTGACGAGTAGCAAAATTATATTGGAAAATGCAAGTTGCTTCAAACGACACATTTCAGTGTTTTTCTCTGTCCTGGAAAGTAAGCAAGAAATATTGAAAATAGAAATAAAGGACATATTCTTATGGCCACCATGGACGTATATAAGCAAGGGTTTTAAAAAATAATAAAATAATTCTTCGTGAGTGGTTTCTGCTGAGTTGGGGGGGGGGTGACTAAGCCCTTCCTACAAAAATGTCTGGCCCATTTTAGAAAAATTTCCATTGCAAGAGTATGAGATGGAGGGGCTCAAATCACATTTATCGAAATATTAAAAAAAGAAAAAAGAAAACATTCATTTAGTTAACTATAACACTAACTTTAAGTGGAACTATACACATAATTTTGTTGAATGTAAGGAAGAAACGTACCAATTTGAGGAAATTAATTGAATTAGAAAGCAATATTTTCAAATTCTTTTAAAATTTTATTAGTCATCCTATGTTTTTTAAACTTGTTGCACGTGCTATGTCAAGCAATTTATGTGTGCTCCCAAGTTCTCATTTATGATTCCCAGTAGCGCAGCCAGAAATTTTTTTTAGGGGGGGTCCAAATTACTCGGACTCGGAGGGGATATCTGACCCCCCCCTAAAATGATCATGTTCATGCATCACAGGGCCCCCGCAAATGACATCCATATAAGTTTTTGTAGGGGGGAGGGGGGCTGGTCGTCTCAGACAGGCACTCAGCAAACATCTCTTCCCCGGAAGAAATATTTCACGAATTTTACCTTTACAGAAAACATTTGAAATTTTACCCTCAGGCTCCCAGAAAGCGCAGAATCAGTGGGAATACCTATATTCTCCCCCCAGTGGCGGATTTTGCTCTAGAGAGGCCCAAGGTGCAACTCAATTTTGAGGCCCCTCCTCAAAAAAAAAAAAAAAAAAAAAAAAAAAAAAATCACAAACTCCTTTAAATTATTACTAATTATTTTAAAATGTTTTAATTCCTTTTATATCTAGTTTATGTCTACAAACGAGGGCCTGACTTTCACTATAACACTTTTGTGCCCAGGGCACTTTTCAGATTTTGTGTCCTTTAGCTGGCTCAATTTTTGTGCCCCTGCATATCGTGTTAAACTCAGTTTTTTGGCTTATTTCTCCATGTGTGCCCAGGACACGTGCACCAAGTGTAAGTCCGATAGTCAGGGCCTGCTACAAAAGGAGTATTAACATTTTAAAATTTTTATGTTTATAGATTTGTTCATCTTAAAAAACATTTTTTTACTTCAATAATTTTTGTACTACGTTTCACTTTTCATGATTAACACTAAATAAACATCAGCATACCTCTAAGTATAACCCAGCAACTGCAGTTTTATATTGATTACTTTTCACTGTTTCACTGTTAATTACGTCGAATTACTTTTTGTGGACCACTGGCATATATCTTGTTTCAGTTGTGAAAATTTTGACTACTTAACAGGTACTTATGAAGGACAGAACAAGGGGAACTTGATCAGAAACATGACTTTGACATCACAAAGTTCAGTAGAATTCTTTACTTGGATAAAATGAACCAAAAATTTAACATTCCTTCAAGAACATATATTTATAAATATTTAAATATATTCATAAATTTCCCGTTTGGAACTGCAAAACTAAGAAGTTTAATAGTAAGAGTAAACTTTCTGTTTTGTCTAATTTTGTTTATTCAAAAACTGTCTATAAGTTTAGGACTATTAATAATGAGTAACTAGGTATCAATAATATACACTGCTGGCCACCCAAATTGCAACACCAAGAAAAACAAGAGATATCACAACAAAATTTATTGTGTAGATAACATGTTGACCAAGTAACAAATGATTAAATTTACAGCATTCTATGAAGCGTGGTTCCTGCCAAAATCAGTACCCAGAGTAGCCGCCGTTGTTGGAGATCACAGCTGCCACACGCCTCGGCATTGATTCAAAGAGACTTTGAATGTGTTCTTGGGGTACAGCAGACCAAGCAGCTTCCACACGTTGCCAAAGTTGATCTGGTGTGACAGCTGGGGATGAACTCTGGGTCAGTCGTTGAGCAACCATGGACCACATGTTTTCTATCGGCGAAAGATCCGGAGAGCGCGCCGGCCAGGGAAGCAATTCAATCTGGTGATTGACGAAGAACCCTTGGACAATGCGTGCCACGTGTGGCCGTGCATTATCCTGCTGAAATATGGCTGTTGGCAAGCCCTGAAGGTAAGAAAGGACAACTGGCTCCAACACCTCGGAGATGTAGCGCTGGCTGGTTAAAGTACCGGCAATGCGTACTAGAGGAGTGCGAGAGAGATATCCGATACCGCCCCATACCATAATACCCGGTGCAGGACCAGTGTGACGGTGCATAATGCAGCTGTTCAGCATCCTCTCTCCACGGTGTCTCCAGACTCGAATCCGACCGTCGTGGTGTTGCATACAGAAGCGTGACTCGTCAGTAAAGAGAATTTCATTCCATTCTGTCGTCCACATCCTTCTTTCATCGCACCATTGGCGGCGGAGACGTCTGTGGTTCCGCGTCAGAGGTAGACAAAGCAACGGACGTCTTGCGGACAGACCATTCTGCTGTAAACGACGTCGAATGGTACGCGCAGACACTGGATGATGCGTTACAGACTGAATCTGCTGTGATATGGTTCGTGATGTGACTGAGCGGTCCGTCACTGCCATGCGTACAATCTGCCTGTCATCACGTGACGTGGTGCACTGAGGTCGATGCGGTCGATCACGTCTGTCCGTCGTACCCTCCTGCACCCAACGATCACATATCCGCATCACAGTTGTTTGGTTTCGTCCAATACGACGACCGATTTCCCTGAAAGATAACCCACAATCTCGGTATGCCACTATCCTTCCTCTGTCAAACTCGGATACTTGATCAAAAGATGATCGTTGTTTCCTACGAGGCATAATTTATCGTTTTTTTGAAAAAAAAGCAAGAAAAACACAATTGCTGTACTTGAAACCGTCGAAATCTCCAAGCCTTAAATAGCGCTTTGAGGTGGCGCCACAGGCGCGCTTGATGTGCGTCTGCGCTGAAATTCTAATCATTTGCATATCTCACCTCAGCTAATGCATGTTGTAAATTTCATATTATTTGCATGCTTCCTTCAGGGTGTTGCATTTACGATGGCCAGCAGTGTATTAATATATTCATAAATTCCGTTGGACTGCAAACTAGAGTTATGTAGAGTAACTTCGTTTGTCTATTTGTTTATTCGAAACTGTCATAGTTTAGACTATAATGAGTATAGTTCAATATATATACACACACACACATTATTCTATATTTTAGATAGAATGAAAAAACTGCAGAATTTAAAAAAGAGAAATTAAAAAAAAAGACAGATAAATTAAAAAAAAAAACAATACTTTAAGTAGTTAAAGTGCAAAAAGTATTATTGACTTAAAAATAAATTCCACTTTATAATGGGTATGCTCTAAGCTTCGGTCCTAGGTTTATTATTAATGTTTAGCATTTTCATCTGCGACTATAAAATACATGCCGTATTTATAATATAGTGATCATAAATATTTTTCAGTTGAAAACAAAAAATTAAAATTAATCATCATTTGTTTTTTTTTTTGTTTTTAATTAACTGTGCATGACATTCCAGTTCAAAATTTGTCTATGAATTTTAACCCACTATCATCCGATCGATCTGAAACTTTGCACGCTTGTGAAATTTCGGTGACGCTAAGTATTGCTTTCTTTATTTTTTCAATACTTTTTTTAAACTATCAAATATCTTCCCCCAATCCCCCAAAAAAGTGTTACCGCACATGTATCAGCTCATATCTTTTTAATTATTGGTCGGCAATTTTTTATCATTGCATACTGGGAAAGTTTCGATTCCAAAAAAAAAAAAGATAAAATCGGTTATCCCTAGCTTAAATTTTTAATTTTTAGTGATTTTTCCAAAGAAGACAAATTATTGTTTCCAATTTCTTTTACATCGTGACAACCAACAACAATTATATATTCTAGGTATATTTGAAAATTTCACCGAATACAGAGTGTATTTTCCTAAATCATTTAAATGAAGAGCAGCTGAAAAATATAAAATATTTAATTTTTGACAAATTTTTCAATCTCAAGCTGAGAATAAAGCGGTTCAGGCTTTTCTCTTTTAAAATGAGAAATATTCTTATCAGACTGTACACTTTTTGATTTGGGGGGGGGGGGGCAATCTATAAAGCAGGTGTATTTGAATGTCCTACTGCAATACCAGCTACTGAGCCGCAATCTGATTCAGTGCGGCCCAACCAGTGGCTGAGCGCATAGCACTCTGAACTGGAAGACGGAAAGTGCCTAGTTCAAAACGAGGTCGCGTCCGCCAACCTAACCGTTAGGAATTTTCCATGGTTTCCTCCAAAACTTACGTAAATAGGGGTTAGAATCCCTTAGAAAGACCCCCAAGGGGAGCACCCACACCCATCGTCATAGATCCCACTTGTAGATAATTGGCCGTAATCCCCCAACCCAACCCAACTAATTGATTCCGGATAGGAAAAAGGCATAGGGACCCTCTGCACCTGTATTTTTCTTGAGATAAAATACAGTGAGGAAATTAAAACAATGCAAAAAAATCTAGGAATTTTTCTTGGAAATAATGGACAGTTGAGGGACCTAAAATTCCAAGGAATGTTGCATGAAAATACCAGGAACTTTATTGAACAGCTCAGGAAAGATCCACTGAATTGCATATTGTTCAGTAAAGTTCTTGGTATTTTCGTGCAACTTTCCTTGGAATTTAGGGCACCTCAGCTGCCTATTATTTTCAAGGAACACTACTGGAGTTTTTTTAAATTTTTTTTTTCAATTCTAGTCATTTTTAAGTGAACTGCCTGTTTTTTAAGGTCGTGAGACCACTATTCGGTTAAGCGACGGGTTGAACGAAACAGTAAAGTTTTCAAAAGGAAATGTATACTTTCTGTATAGTATTTGTAAGTCTAGCTTATCCTTATTTTCCAAGGAACGTTTCTGGATATTTTTACAGTGAAATACGGAATTAAAGCATCCATTACTTATAAACTAAAAGTATTCGTATTAAAGTATTAGTTTAGATTATGGTCCAATGTTGTGAAGAGGAAAGGGAGTCACGAAAGAAAAGATTGTTCAATGGCGCTTTCTACTCTAGAAGCAATCCTGAAACTATGAACAAAGTTTATGTCTCTGGAACAGATATTTACATATAGTTTTTTTTCTTTCTGAAAACCGAATTTGGAGGCCCTTAGAAATATGAGGATCGAGGCGCGCCTCATGCGCCTATTGGGAAATCCGCCACTGTCTCTCCCTTTTGGCAAGCCAGCGTATAGCCAGGAGGATATAGGGATTGATATCCCCCCCCCCCCCGACACTTTTGCATAAATTTAATGTTAGCTGTTAGACTTTTGTCTTGCAGAAATTTCAATTGTTCGGTGTAATGCAAATCAATCAAATAACATTTGCCATTATAAAAATGTATTCTTGTAATAAAATTGGTAGTTATAAGCTTTTATACATTCTTATAAGAAAAACGAAAGAACTAACGGAAAACTGTAAGCCTCTAATCGTTAACGACCGCTTTTCGAGATGGTGGAGTTCTTTGTTTCTTAACACTAAATAAAATACATTCAGGTGTTCTGATTCTAGTCCTATGTTCATATTTATTCTAGTCATTAAAAAATCTCTCTCCCCTTTTTAATAAAGCATAGCTCTAATAAATACACACAAACTCCGCATATCGTGTACTCTTATACAAAATATAGCCAAAGAATAATACTGAAAAGAAAAATTAATAAATCCCGTTCAAATTTTAATTAAATAGAAATTGTAAAATATTATTTATATACAATTATCATACAAACATGAAACATGTCAATTGAAGAAATTCATTATTGAAGAAATTAATTCACAAAATTATACATCAGCTCACATACATAGATCGTAGGTCTATTCAGGGACGTAGAAAGTAGGGGAGCTGGGGGAGCTGTGGCTGAAATATTTCCCTGAAATATTTTAAACGGTCTCAGTACACCTGTGAGAAATTCACCCATGTTTATGGTACATTGTTTACTTCAAACCTGATTTCAAAAATGTAGTCTACTTTTTCTAGGAAATTCACACAATATGCCGCAAAGAGCCAAGAGCCAAAAGAGCAGCTCTCCATATGTATTCGATACTTGGCGAAATATTTGTTTTTCGCATAGTTGGTAAAAAATAAAAAATTACTCAGCCTGGACACTCCGACTTGCCTAATTATACAGTCATATTTTGAAAGATTTATTACACGGAACGTTTGAATTCATGTACTAAATAAAGCTCTTTTTTTTTTGGGGGGGGAGATAAAGAAGATAAAGGCGATTTAAAACGGGGAGTGTTTTGAAGAGAACTCTTCCCAGTGGTGTTTAAAAAGGAAGATAATAAACAAGTAGTCTTATGTTTTTCAAGTAGTTTATTCTAGCTATCGCACTTTAAAATAGAATTAATAAAAGAATAACTGTAAATTTAAAAATTATTCTCCATGACAACAATTAAAGACATTATTTAAATAATGGTATCTCTTGTAAAAGTAATATTTTATCACATTATTCACGCAATTTTAATTTTCCTATTAAAATTCTTTAGAACTTTAATGTTTAAAATTTTTTTACTCAGAAAAAACTGAAATTAATTTAAAAAAAAAAACGTTTACTTATTAATATATTTGCTGCAGTTACAAAACATGCGTTCACTATTTCAAGTTTTGTAAAAAAAATAAATGCAATAATTGATTCTTCATTTGAAAGGAAGAAAATTTTCAATAGGCTGATTATGAACTTATTGATTCATTATGTATGATTTATTTAAAAAACAATGAAAGAAAAGGAAATAAAAAAATTGTATGAATCTCGTCTTGTGAGTCGATTCTGTAAAGTCTCAAAATCCTTATTTATTATATTACCTCGATCCTCCATTACCCAAGAAATTAATAAAATAAATAAACAGCTCTTCATATATTTTAGCATAATATGTGTTTAAAAAGTAACAATATTTGACACAAACTGGAATTCAAAAAAAGGTAATTTAATGTATTTGTTATCATTGACTACATTGTAGTTGCCAGTAATAATAAGCTTATGATATAGTTTTAAATAATCTTTATAAGTTGGATCATTACATCTTGTATACATTCAAGTACGCTTGTCTATGTTTAGAAAATTCTTGGCTAATTATAAATAAAAACACTTCAACCATCTGCTAGATTATACTTGAAAGATCTTTTTATATTAAGAATTTTACTGATAATAAATTATGAACCACGTCCGTGTGATTCCACCTTCTCTGTTGTGTAAAGTTATTTTGAAATTTAATCAAGTAAAGTTTACCTCTTTGTCAGGGCCGTGAACAGAGGGGGGGCTACGGGGGCTGAGCCCTACCTAGAAGTCTCCCCCCCCCTAAGATTTTCAAAGATTTTAGTAAATTCACTGATGAATACAAAAGTTTAGTGGAATCACAAAGCGGTTCAAACACAAAACTTACGCTATTCCTTACAGACTGATTTGCTACTCGGGGCAGGAATTCCGTAGGGGTAAGGTAAAACCTTAAAACTGCCGCCGCGCTTATCCCACGTTCCTTGCACTTGAATTTGGCAGTAAATCTCAATGAAAAAATTGTTAATGGAATGAATGGTGAATATTTTAAGATATGGTATCTTGTGAAATAAAAATTCTAGGTGAAGATGTAAAAATTCGAAGAAACTCCCCCCCCCCCGAACTACTAATACTTATATTTAGTCAGCCCCCCAAACTAGATTCAAAGCCCTACCTAGTATGTCATCTTGGTTACGGCCCTGCTCTTTGTTAATGTAGAGCCCAATATCAAGCTTGGGTATGAGCTTGAGATTCAGCACCCTCAAAGGTTTCTTTCGGTGCAACAGATTTTTCACCGGGTCCGGGCCCGTCCATTCTATCTGCAGTCTTTGATGCTGCACGATCACCATCATCGGCTTTAATATTTCTTCTCGAAGAAACATTAAAAACATTTCACTTTGGGTTTTCTTTCTTTTTAAACTGGACGAATTCATGATCGTAAGAAACAAAGAACCGAAAACTTAAACTTCTGCTTACAAATTAAAGGCATCCAACTTAAGTGAATTCACTGAACCATTCGAAATTTCGTTATACCACATCTAAGCTCCCAGCAGATCCTCTTTTTTACTGTTTGTTATGTGTGTGTGTATTCACTATTTGAATACTGTGGCTTGTTTATCTCGAGAAAAAAAGAGTGGTATGCTTGAAGACTACAATATAGGCAATATATTTTCCTCTTTCCTTCATGACAATTTTATTATCACTTAATTGTAGCATGAATAGATTCTTTCTGGGGATATTCCGTTCCTTTGCGCTACAAGGGTGCGAATTACTCCCCTTTACATTGTCCAATTCGTCCATCCTAGCCCCACAAATTCCCTATCAGAGACACGACTGGAGATTTATTGACTAAGGAGTTTCTATGACGGTGCTTGCTGGAAGCCTTTGATGATTTTATCTTGCGTCCTTCTTCTCAAGCCAACTACGGATACAAAGTTTAAAAAGATTTTTTTTAAAGAAAAGACACTTTTTAGAGAATAAATTTGGAAAAGAAAGAAGAGAAAGAGAAAAAATAGGCCCTTTTTAGAGAAAAAAATGGGCCCCTTAAATTGGTGGCCCGTGGGCCCCACTCGCCCTGTAGATAAACGGACCCTGCTCATAGCGGCCCCTTAGCTCATAGGGGGGGTCCGGACCCCCTGGACCCCCCCCTTCGCTGCGCCACTGATGATTCCCACACAAAAATGACAAATTATTCTTTTTGTTTATTGAAATTAATTCTTCGATATGAAGGAAAGGCTTCAATAGTACTTTTTATTGTTACATAAATAATTTATTTATTGTACTATTTTCATGTACGTAATAATACAAAAACGAACAAAATGTTCTTGTAATATCACAAGATCTCGACACCCGTGCATGTTTTTATAACATATTATGATGTTTTTTAAGTATCAAATTATTCGAAATCCTGAAATGACACACCTTTCCCCTCACGCAAATAAATAACTAAAAAGAGAAAGAAGTAGGAAATGAGAAGGCAGCCAGTATTTTTGCAATATTTATTTTTTTAAATATTAAGGATTTGAAACATAGGTTTTTTTTTTAATTTCTCTACATTTTTTTATTTCTCATGTAACAGTGAAAAATAATACTATATAAAATTAATATAAGATAGTTTAAATAAATAGCGGATACAAAATTTTTCTTTAGTAGAAACGATCTTTAAAAAACAAGCTTATTTGACCTTTTATATGAATTTATTTGTATAATCATTTATACATCTCAGACCTTGGAGCAGCCTTATCTTTTACAGAAAAAAAAAATGCTCCTAGTAAATACAGTAAAATAAAAAATAATGATTGCATTTTAAATATTTTGAGTCGGCATTTAAATGTATATTTTACTTAATCAGGTAGTTCTGCCTACTCGCTTACATTTTTGCCGTAAAATTTGTGTCGAAATTACGTTTCATTTTTACGGAAGCAGTTTTTGGAATATCTCGATTTTTGTCTTAAAGAGATTAATTTTCAAATGAGTTCTTTGACAAATTTAAAATTTGTATTTTGTAAATATCTTAAATAAATGGGAATATGGTAAGTTCTGAAAATTTTTGAGCTAAATATTTCTTTAAAACTGTTTTAACAACACATTTTTTAATGTTGAAGAGATCATGTGACTATAGTATTAATTTCGTACACACGGGTAACAGGAACAAAGCGCCGGCCTTTCCAATTCGAACTTACTTTAACACCTGTGTCTAGTTAAAGGAGGATCTGAAGTAGCCAAGAATGTAATTAGCGATTTTCAAACACTGCCCCTCCACCGGTCGTGATAACGTTGAAAAGAAGTGTCACAGCATGTGGTGGTCGTCCACGTCCAGTCTTGCTTTTCTAAGAAACGGAAACAGGACAGGTTCTCGGAAGCAGAGCGGCATCATTCTGCTGCAGTCCGTCAGTATGGTGTTGTCACAGAGGTCTTATCACAGAGGATCGTCTGACTGCTATTCACCCATTCAAAGTAAGTTTACTGTATATTTTTTTAGCTGCATAAATATCTTGCACTAATACTTTTTACAAAAAATCTTATAGTTTAGCAGCGTACTTATTTCAGCGTTTTATTTATTTCATTGCTCATGTCCTTCCACTATAACCCGTACTAAAAATAAAGTCCTTCCTCTAAAACTGTATCAAAATAAAGTCTGTAAATTGTGCATTGTATTTGAAAATTTGGCTGATTTTCAGAAATGATTTGTTCTTTATTGCTGTTAAATTGGAAAAATAAATTTTAAAGAAATGTGCAGCTATAAATCTTTATAGCTAGATTTTTACAAATTTTTAATTGATCAGGTTTTGAAATACCGTATTTTAATATCATTGATATGTACCAAAATCTTACATTTTAAAAAACTTAGGTATTTAATCAAATTATTTGTTGCATTGTTCATGTTATAGTCTTCCATTATAATCCACAGTTGAAATATTAATTGAGTTTAGTAAAGTGCATACTTCAGGGATGAAATTCTTCAGACTTTTGTCTGATTTTCAGACTTTTTTAATGTTTCATATAAATTCAATTTTTCAAAAATTTTCTGAATTTTTTTATTTTTTATTAAGGCAAAATTGTATATAAGTAGGTATTTAATATCAATAGCAATTACAATATTCATTGAACTTGAAATTCAAAAGTATTATTGCTCAAATGTTGTTCTCATATTCTTTCAGACTTTTTCCTTTTCTTTCAATCTCATCCCTGATACTTTAGTTTGATTGTTTTGCTTATTTTGAGAAATAATACGGTTAGTTAACCCTTTAAAGTTAACCCAGTTTTTTTTTTCAAATATTTTACCAATTATTTAGACACCTTGATTTGTATACAAATTAAAAGTAGAATTTTTTAAGGCCTGTTAAAATAAAGAAATAAATTTCAAAGAAGCAGCTATAAATCTTTACAGATAAATCGTTAAAAGTTATTACATGGGTCGGTTTTGAATTTTTAAACTGTGTTTTATAAATATTACTGAGGCACTCAAAAATCTTACATTTTAATAAAGTAGGTATTTTATCATTTCATTTATTGCATTGTTCATGATAAAGTCTCCCATTATAATCCTACTTAAAATAATAAATAAAATCTGTAAATTGTGCATTTTATTTGATAGTTTGTCAGATTTTTAGAAATATGTAGCTACAAATCTTTGTGGATAAATTTAAAAAAAAATAATTTATCAGGTTTTTAAAGAATTTTTGGTCGAAACGATCGTATCGTGTTATAAGTAACATTTTATGTGTGTTTTTTCACAAAGTTTTTATTTATTTTAGTGGTTATTATTATTATTGATGTATACCAAAATCTTACCTATAAAACGCAGTTATTTAATCAATTTATTTTTATTGATGTATACCAAAATCATACCTGTAAAACGCAGTTATTTAATCAATTTATTTTTATGTGTAAAATTTTATTTGATTGTTTGATTTCTTTTCAGATTGCTTTAAAATACTATAGCTTTAAAATTAAGGTGGTTGATTTTTTCTTCAAATACTTAAAATTTATTTTTTTTTCTTTAAATACTTCAAATACTTATAATGAATTTTTTGGACATCTTTTGATTTTTATACAAAATAAATGTAGAATTTTTTTCAGATCGGTTAAAATAAATAATTAAATTTGAAAGAAATATTCAGCTGTAAATCTTTATGGACAAAATCTTAAAAAATTTTGCATGGTCTGGTTTTTAGTTTTTAATTGTGTTTAATAAAAAAATATTGAGGCACACAAAAAGCTTAATTTATAATTACGTAGGTTTATTTGCTTTTTATAGGTCAACGTTTGCACTTGAGCAGTGGCATAGCCAGAAATTTTTCATGGGGGGGGTTACGACTACTGCAACTCCCATATATGTATACGTGTCTGTGATAAGGGAGTAAGAATATACACTTTGTAAGGAAGAAAATTTCTCTTGGGGGGGGGGGGCTGTTATGACCCTCCGTATCCCCCCTCTTGGCTATGCCTCTGCACTTGAGAAATAAAGAATAATTAAAATGTCCCTATGAAAATTGTAATAGAACTTTTACCATATTATCAACATTGTCTTCTCGTTGTTCCAGAAATGCTAAAGAAAACACACACGTAGATAAGAACGTAAATGCAAATTGTACTAACTACGGAAATAATTATGAATTTACCGACAGCATTCAATTAGTGAGCAGTTCTTTGACTTAGTTCTCGAAACAACTTTACACAACCAGAGTTAAATGGTTGACGTTAAGGTGGTTGATTTTTTCTTCAAATACTTAAAATTTATTTTTTTTTCTTTAAATACTTCAAATACTTATAATGAGTTTTTTGGACATCTTTTGATTTTTATACAAAATAAATGTAGAATTTTTTTCAGATCGGTTAAAATAAATAATTAAATTTGAAAGAAATATTCAGCTGTAAATCTTTATGGACAAAATCTTAAAAAATTTTGCATGGTCTGGTTTTTAGTTTTTAATTGTGTTTAATAAAAAAATATTGAGGCACACAATAATTGATAACATTCAAAATATACATATTTTAAATCAAGAGCATTTATATTTTTGTTTGTTTGAAAAGCTTCAAGCATTAGACATCGCGCATTTAATTAATAATTTATTATACTTAATTTTTCAATATGAAACAGAGTTGGATAGCTTTTGCTCTTTCTTGGAACTTGCTGATTAATAATCATATTCAAATGTGAAGTGAATCCGTTTTTTTTTTTAATGAGAGTTCCGTTTTGGTCCGTTTTAAGTATTTTTGGTCCGTATTGGTTCATTTATGTAAATTTTTTAACTAGAAAAAATATTTTTGTTGCATCCTAATTTCAATCTTTTCCCATTCTTCTTCAGAATAAATATTTTTCCTTTAGCATTATATATTTTTTTTAACCTCCAATCCCACAACAGTGAAAATTTACACCCACTTTAATTATAAATTAATTTTTTAACCTTATTCCACTCCCCCCCCCCAAAAAAAAAAATCATTTAAAAAATTTCATTTAGAGTACAGGTTTGGATATAATTGAAAAGAAAAAGCAAAGGCATTAAAAGTTGAAACAATGAATACTCTGGTTAGTCTAAAAATGTTTATGAAAGGAAACAAGAAATAAACTTAACATTTTAGAATTTTAAAAAATAAATAAAAGCTTTGTAATTACTCACAGAACCTTGAAAAACTTTAACCTTTTTTAAAAATATTCTAGATTTTTAACTGATTTTCAGATAATCTGTTCTATATGACAATGATTTTTTTTTTTTTTTTTTGTCAGCTTATGTTATTTAGAACGCATAAATTTTTTGCTAAATATCTACATATTTTCATCTTATGGAAGTTACAACTTTAATTTGAAGCTTTCCTTAGAAATATGTATTTAGTTTAACATATTTTAATAATATTAAGGTGTAATTTACATTTATGAGCACTAATCTCAGTACGTTTTAACACGTCTGCTTAAAATATCCTGTATTGTAAGTTTTCAATGTTTTTTAGGCTATTTCATGTTTGAACAGAAAATATTTTTGTCATTCTTTTATGTTTTGGTATCCATACGTCATAACTGCTTAACTGTTTTGAATAACAATTGCAATGTTTCATAAGATTTCATTTTGCTGCATACTTCCTTAAAGGGGAAAAAGAACTAAAACAATTCTACAATGTGTGTGTGTGTGTGTGCGTGTGTAATATTTTTGCTCTTAATGGCTATGTTGTTTATTTATGAATGTTTTCCGTACATCTAAACATCTATCATTCCATGGAGCAAGCTGCTAATTGGGGGGGGGGGGGGCGCGGAGAACAAAACATGCTATTTTTACTCAATCATCATTAAAATTTTATTAGTAAGACAAAATATTGGGGGACATGCCCCCCCCTCTCCCATGAGCATTAGAACCCTTTAAAAATCCTTTTTCCCAAGGCACCCCACCTTTTGCAGATACCTCATATGGAGGTTTTGCCCTAAACACACTACACTACACTACACACTTTTCTTTAATAGTGTCTGGAACCTCTGAATTTTAACCATCCACAATAACCCCGGATTTTCTCAAATTGTAGGCATTATCCCTGTATAGCCCCCCTCCCCCAAAAAAGACTGTGCGAACTATAATCCCAGACATCTACTAAGCCCATCCCTCTTTAAAAACAATTGTATATAAAATGGTCTCTTTTTCGTGAGAAATGCTTCTTTTTTTCCTTTTCTAGATAGAAAATTTAGTGGGAGCCTTGTAATATTATAGAATCCTTTAAAATGCCCTCCGCCCGAGGTATCCCCTTTTGGCAGATAGTCCTCAAGTAGCTTTGCTATAACCCCTCCCCCACCCCACACACACACTTTTTTAATATGAAACTATTTATTAAAATATTTTTCAGCAGTTCTTTTATATTCCTAAAAAACAGATGGACTATTATTTAGATTGCCAAAGTAATTTATTTGACAAATTAAATTTGATCCTTACTTTTTATATCGTTAAAGTAATATAATCGTGTTCTATGAACTTAAAACTTACATAATAGCTGATACTGTATTTTTAATAAAATAAATGAGTATAACACTTGACAGGGCCGTACCCAGAAAAAAATTTCGGCGGGGGGGGGGGGCACCAAAAGGTGAAAAAGGCTAAATTTTTCACAAAAAGGCTTCATTATTATTGTTTTGTTAACAAAATTTTAAATTTCGAGGGGGGGGGCAAAACCCCTGGGTTCGGCCTTCACACTTGATTCACCTGGTACCTTGTTATCATACCTTTTGAAGCACAAATTCTGTATAGTGTCTTCGTGGTAGGGGTTTAGCACTCACAAACAGGTTCAGCTGATTTACAGAGAGAAAACCGAGCGGTAACCTTTTAGGTTGGTAACAAAACTTGGTAGTTATTAACTTCGGAAAAATAAACTTGTTTATTTATAAATATCATATAAAATATCATATAAATCATATAAAATTTATTGTTTTCGTTCTAACAAAACATTAATTTTAATTAAATATTTATTTCATTCAGGTGGTTCAATTTTTGCAGCAAGCGACTGCATCATTTTCATGGACAAGGTTCCAGTAATGAGGACAAAAAATTTCGTCGGTGCTGCTTCAAGAATACCCCCATAATCGATAAATCACGTTGGAATTTATACAACGGTGAATGGTGCCTGTTTTCTTTCTTTTCTTTTTATATATTCATCATACATGTAATTTGTGTAATTTTCTATGCTTAGTAGTATGCATATCACAGGGATAATTTACAACATGAATAACTTAATTTGTTGCCCTAAATGTACCTTGGAAGCATTGATTGACAACATCAAGATTATTTTTTCATATGCGTTATTACTCCATTTATTATTATTATTGTTATTTTAATTGACCCCCTTTTTTTCTACCACGGTAGCATTCATTTGTGGAATAATTAGCTTATTATTTAGCTTTAAACAATCTTATACCACGGATACTAATTAATTCCTGTATTAATCTCATTTGTTTTCTGAAAATTAATAAACATGTCACTGCAATTTTTTTGACAAAGTATTGTATATCAAAATGAGAAATTTTATTTTTATATGGTCCCTTTTTTCCTATCAATAATATTTAGAATATGTTGTCTAGTGTCTAAGAACCCAAATTATAAAGAAAACTCATATCTCTTAAATGATATCTCCAAATTAAGCACAACAATTTTCTGATCGACGAAATTTGTATAAGAGCCATAATTAAATTTTGTAATTTTTTGAAAATGAATGAGAGGAATATTTCATTAAAGTAGCCTTACTTCATTTAAAACATTTTTTCAATTTACACCGATCACTTATCTTTAAGAAGAAAAAAAGTAAAGCGCGTTAAAATCTTTTTGGGACGTCTGTATTTGTGGCAGTCAATTCGCTAAACATTTTTCTCTGAAAATAACACAGTTACAAAAAATACTCTGAAATTTTCAAAGTTCTTGAAATTAAAATTTGCCTTTGGGATCAATATAACTATTTCGCCTCACCATGGCACAGTGGTTATATCGCTGGAAATGGATAGACTGTCGAAGTGTGAAGGTCCCGGGTTCGGGTCCCATCGCGCGTCCGTCTACCTAACCGTTCGGAGTTTTCCGTGGTTTTCTCCGAAACTTAGCGTAAATACGGGTTAGGACCCCTTAGGAAGACTCCCACGGAGGGCACCACACCTTCCGGCATAGAGCCCACGCGTAGCTAATCGGCCGTAATCCCACAAACAATATAACTATCAGTTGAAAATCAATATGCTAATGTTGTTCAGTAATTTTAATTTAAACTCATCATAAGTATATGTATAAATGTATTTGAATTACGGTATATAAAATGTGACATTTCAAGTACAGTCAACAGCCTAGAAGCTAAGTAATCAAGATTTTTCACTTGAAAAGAATAACTCAAAATAAATTTGTTTGAATAAATTAGAAAGTCACTTTATGTTAAATTGTTTACGTTAATGTACCCTCAAATGTCCTCTTAGCATAAGTTTTATGATATTAGAATCTATAACCACATTACAAGATACAGTGGCGGATTATTGCACGTTTGTCGGGGGGGGGGGTTAGTTAGAAGATTGGCATATACATTCATTTTGTGGAAGTAAAATAGAATCTTTTACATTTATTTCTTTATTCTCGGGGGGGGGGGGAGGTTGCCCCCTCCCACCCCCCTTTAATCCACCCTTGACAAGAGATATATGTCAGATAATGTACTTATAAAAGAGATACTACTTCTGTTTTAAATTTATTTGTAATTGCAGTGTATAATATTTTTTCTCCTTGAAATTTAAGATATATTTTCTTTTGCAGATGCTTAGCGGATATAAATCCTGATAGACGAACGAAGTATGAAAAGAAAAAACTAAAAATGAAGTGAACACAAATGTTAAAACTTAGTAATTTAATAAATTATAACGAAAGGACCTTAAAATTGTAATTTCTTATTGTTATTTAATGTCTTACAATAAATTTCTTTTATTTTGAATTGTATGTTTACTCTCTGATTTTTTTTTTTTATGATGGATTATTATTTTATGACAATAGATTTGTCAACACAACATTTTTATAATAAATGCATTAAGTCAATTTATTATTCGGAATTGTTTTTGTGTGCATGCTACAAGTTTAATAATTGCATTACATGCGCTATCATTTTAGAGAAAAAGATATAGTACCAAAAAAGATTTTTAAAATTAAATATTTGATGTTTTTTGTTCATGTGCTTAAAAGTTAGACATCAGAAATCAATTTTATATCAGTAGAACTTGTGTTGTCATTCAATGGCAAAACTTTAATTCCAGCAATATCACTCTAATTTTTGTGATGTTTATCTTTCAAGAATATTGATACATAACGAAGCAATATTCATCGTTGGTGTAAGACAATTTAACTTATGTTTAATTACTGTAGATAGGTTTAAGATTAATACAATAATTTAAATTTGATTTAGAATTCTATTATCTGTATGAACAAAATAAATTTAATTACATACCTTTGAATTAATATATATTGGTAATATGCTAATATATATTAATTAATATTTGCTCTCTTTTATAGCAGAATAATGGTTCAACATATGAATTCTACCAATTAAAATTGTAATGGATTTACTATGCACAAATTAGTGAATTATTTATATCTATTATCTTCGTTTTTAAGAAAGTTTACTAATTGTGAGCAGTCGTTAATGGTATATAAGGTTTTCATTGGGAAATTTTTTTTATTGTTCTATTTATTAAAAAAAAAGATTAAATCCGGCTCATGCGGTTTCCACAAATAAGGGTTGTAGATAGAAAAAAAAATTGGGGGTGGCTCAAAAAGTGGAAAAAGTAAAAATTCTCACAAAAAGGCCTGATTATTATCAGTTTGCTAACAAAAATCCTAATTTCGAAAGTCGCCCGGGCTCTTTGAGCCAACTTTTGGCTGCTTCCTTGCCTCAGATATTGTCCGACTTTGAGAGGTGTCCGAATTGGGAGAATTTCACTGTACTTGCAAAAGGTATATATGTACGATTTATACATTATGCATACTATGATGGCAAGAAAAATCTGAGAACAGTTGGTTCCTAATCGTTACACTATTTTAGGGTCTTGCAAATAGCCTGATAGGTTACTGAATTATAATTTATAATTAAAATAATGCTATGTGGAATTTATGTACACAAGAGAAATAAAAGATCCTATTTATATATAGTCAATAACTCTTAATGTGTTTATCTCGTACAAAAAAGAAAGAAGTCAAAGATTTAGAGTTTTTTAGAGATTAGAAAGATGTCAAAGATTTAAATTCAAAGTGTAAACAATATTCTCATAAAATCAATGTTTTTCTAAATTAAACTTTTAATTGTTTTCAAGGGTTTGCTGTTTTGTGTTGTCATTCATTAGCAAAACTTTAACTCCAGCAATGTTTAACTTTTGTGATGTTTATCTTTCAATAATATTGAGACATAACGATGTACTGTATATAACTGTACAATACAACAAAACTTTCTGTTAAAAAACGGAAAAATTCAAATACGGAAACTTTATAGACCTAGGTAATTACCCTGATAATAATGGAGAAAGTAAATCACCAAAATACGTTACAATGCTAGAAAATGTCCCATTCAAAAACGGAAAAGTAAAATACTGAAGTCCGTTCAAATACTAAATTTTCTGTGAGAAAACGGAAAAAGCAAAATACGGAAATTATTAATTTCACAAAATTTATCCGGTAAAAAACGGAAAATTTAGAATACTGAAATATGTTAGTTTACCGAAGAATATTCTGTAAAAAAACGGAAAAAACAAAACACAGAAGTTATTAATTTCACAAAACTTATCCGGTTAAAAACGGAAAATTTAGAATACTGAAATATGTTAGTTTACCGAAGAATATTCTGTAAAAAAACGGAAAATTCAAAATACAGAATTTTGTTATTTCACAGAAATTATGCAGTAAATAACGGAAAACCCATAAAACGGAATTTTGAAAATAACGGAAACTGTCCAGGAATTTACAGAAATAAAATTCCGTAAATATACGGAAAAAGTACTGGCGTCTCAGCTGCCAGTACTTTTTCCGTATTTTCACGGAAATTTTTTTTACAGTGTATGTATCTAGAAAACTCCAGAATTTCAGATGTTTTTGCTGTTTCAAGATAAACGCGGAAATGATTGCTGGCCAGATCCTGTTTATTGATGGAGCGTTTCAACAATTCTTTATATTTTTCTTATTGTAATGGTATTCAGTATAAGAAATTTCTATGAGAAAATACACAAGAAACTGATAACAAATGCATTTGTCATAACACTTTCTAACAAAACTGTCTCACTTGTGACACATGCATACAACTGCATAACGATGGATATACTATATCAACGTCACACAATAAATTTCTTTCTCTGAAGTTTTAGTCTTTAAAAAAATTTAAAAAATTCAGGATCATTTAAATGTAAAACGCATAGTTACGTTATGTATGCATTTCTTATGTAGGGGAAGGGTGGGCAAAATGGGGTATTTAAGGTTATTCTGCTCGATAACTCTGTGACGAATACAAATAAATTAAATAAGTACTACTTATACAATACTTTACAATCTTAACAATATTGAAGGAAAATAAAGATAGTCATAAAAATCTCTTGCTTCAAAATGTAACGAACACAAATTCATAAAAATATCTCAAAAACTATTAGACGTAGAATGTTGAAACTTTATGTTCAGGATTGTTGTAAGATTTAGTTGTACACCCGCCATTTCGGTCCCATTCGACTGGATAGTTCATCTACAGGGCAGCCCAAAAGATTTTCAATACATTACGCTCTATGGGCAGAAATTCATTAAAGCGTATTTTAGGTATTAGGCTACTTCAAACGACTCCGAAGTTTTATATGCTGTTAAGGGTTACAAAATGAATTTTTCCATCGAGGAAAGTGTCTTTATCATGTATAGTGCTGCTACAGGAACACAAGAATGCCTTTGCTGCTGTTTGTGAATGGACATTTTGCACGTGACGTCACTTGCCGGTATTTGATACTCCACGTGCACGATCTTATGGTGATGATTAGTTTCGGTTTCAGCTCGTTTGGACCTAAGGGATTATTTGACACTCTCTAGTAGAAATATAGCTGTTGCAAAAGAAGCTAGAATATTAGTCATTAAGAAATAATAGCTTTTTATAAATGAATTTTATCTTCATTGTGAGATTTTATTTAAAATGTTAATAATAATTAAATACTAAAAATAATTTAAAAGATCGTACTTTAAAAAAGTGTGGGAGGTTTTTAATGAATATTTGTACTATTTTAAACTCAGAAAACTCAAAATCAACTCAATGATGTATTATTTATACGTGTTTGCAATAACGTAATAATTTTAGAACACTAATATTCTTTTTATTAACAAAGTTTTGAAGCGAAATGCGATATCATCGTCTTCTAAACCATCTATTTAAGTATTAAAAAGACAGTAACTCATTCCGAGCGGCTCTAATAATGAGAAACAGTAATTATAAAATGGATACTGAATGCATTTCAATAGGAGCTGGCGGATGTAAATACCGCCAGCAGACGAATTTTAGCCTTGAACTCAGACACCATGCAAAATGTCCATTCCGGAGATTAACCCCTTCCGTCTTTCTCTCGTCGAAATCATGAGATAAGCCCAAAATTTGTCGTCGACCTTGACGAGTTTTCCGAAATATCACTAAATTTGGCGATAGTCAGTCATTTGGTCCATGCCCAAAATATCGCCATTTGTCATTGACCTTGGCCAGTTTTAGCGAAATATCCCCAAATTTGGCGATAGTGAGTCATTGTTTGGTCCATGCCCAAAATCTCTCCATTTGCTGTCGACCTTGTCGAGTTTTGCCCAAATATCGCCAAATTTGACGCCAAAAATAATTTCGCATTTCGCACAACTCCAAAACTTTTAACCGTAGAATGTTGAAATTTTGTATTTAGAACTATTGTAACATCTAACTGTGCATCTCTTTTTTGATTGCCATCGACTGGGTAATTTATTTACAGGGTCAGCGAAATGACTTTAAATACATTAAGATGCATAGATACATTCAATTCATTGAAAGTCTGTGGTCAATGACTACTTTTGCTGTCCCTAAAATCTCGCTAACTATCTTAATCTTGTTGGCTTTTGGCGAAATATCATCAAATTAAGTGTCAAAACCAAATCTTTCAAATTGAACCCAGGTTGGCGATATCGGAAATATTTGGTTAGAAATCGCTAAACCTTAGTATTACTGCAGTATTTTATCTCTTTCAAACAAAATAAATTCCGATGAAGTGCGCCGAAAATATTTTTGATTGAATAGACGTGCAAGGAAGTCCTGTGTTGTCCGTATCAGGTTTTTTATATCTCATTTCACTCAACAGATGACACAGTACCAAACTATTTTTTTACTTTATAAGGATACATTTAATTTTTAAAAGAGATGGTAGCGGTATTAAATGTTTTTGACATATCAATTTTGAAATCTTAGCTCACTTTTACTTATGTTCAGAGAAAACTTTACAAGTATTTATTTATTTAATGATTTTTAAGTTTAATATTTAATTTATTAAATTTAATAAAATTGTATTTTAGTGTTTAAAACATGTATTTTTAATTGTTCCCTGTTTACTCTATAACACACATTCAGACACAATAACCCTAAATGTTGGCTTCTAGAAATGTAACTTTTTTTTTTTTTTCCTTTCGCGCGAAAAAGATGTCCAAAAACTTAAAATGAGTTCATATACTGTACATGAACCTATGTTCATAGAATTTTCTTATATGAAAAATAAATAAATAAATAAATAAGCACACTTCCAAATTAAACTTCCGCAAAACATGATAATTTAAAAATAAATGTATATATTAGTATTCTGTAAATTAAATAATGATCAATATGGCATTTTCCAGGGAATGGACTATTCTCATAAAAATAATCTGAATATCTTGGAGGCTAGGGATTTTAAAACATATGCATCTATAAATATTTTTGAAAATTCTTCACGAGTCAAAATATAAACCATTATAAAATATAAAAATTTTAATGTCTATTAATGAGTGTGGTCTATCCCTTTTCTTACTGTTTGTAAATCATTTATCCGAAATTTGAAGGCATTTTATTGATAATTTTTTATTTTATTTTATGATGTTTTATGTTATACCGAAAAATGTAGAATTTTATTTTGAGAAAAAGCAAAAAACAAGTTTAAACGCAAGTAGGTAGCTTTAACCTTTAGCATTTAAATAGCTTTAACTTTGATTATAACTGAGATAGATATAAAATTTAAACAGTTTTGAAAAGCAGAAAGATGTAATTTTAATATCTGAGCGAATTTGAAAAATGGATACTTGCATCCAATATATGGCTTTCTTAAAGTTACCGTAATTCATAGAGTATTACTTGTTTGCAGTATGTTCGAAGATGGTTAAATAAAACTGCATAAATGAATTTAAAATGCTATGTAGTTGCTTTTGCTGTGAACAGTGGCTCAGAATTTTTAAACATATTTAAACATATTTATTATTAGTATTGAATTTTTTAAAAAATAAAGTTTAATACTACATTTCTTTGTTATAAATAGCTGTGATATTTTTAATTATATTTAATTTTATTTATTGCCCCTTTATAGATAAATTTATTGCTAAAAACGGTTTTACTCGCTTTTACAAACGCAAATGGGCGTGGCCAGAGGTGAGCTTACCAAGACATATCCTCCTTCCCATGTATTATGAATTATAGAAAAATTGCTGAATTCGGCAGGAAGGGGAAAACACAGACTAAATAGTAAATACATACATAGATACATAAATGTCCGTATTGGTATTAGAAAAATTTTTGCTGGCAGTATCTACTGCAGTTAGATAACCTTCTTTTAATCATTTTTCACAAGTTTAAAACTTGGTTTCTTACGATGATTTTATTAATATTACATTTCGATACGCCGATTTCCAGAATTCTACTATTCAAAATTTTCTTTAAAGGAGAGACTTTCAATTTTTTTTTCTTCCCAACAAAGGAGTTAATTTAAAAGTTTTTTTTTTTTTTTTTCCCCTTTAACGCAGGAACACAGTTTGAAAACTTCTCCTCTATTTACACCTCCATTGTTACCTAACTTAGTACTGATTTCAATCCACTGTTATCACCAGTTGAAACTTAAAATTTAGTTCATTCATTAAAGATTAAGATTACTGCCTTTTTACTATTAGCATTAACGAATCATTATAGAAATTGATAGTAATCCGCATATATATTCTTGTAATTGATAACAAATGCCGGTGTAATCGATCGAAGTCTGTTCGATAACCGCAAGAGTTCTGAGCCCTTATTCATTGTGGGCGTTTCCGTATTTCATGCTTTGCGTCTATGTGGTACAGCTTTAGTATGGTCCCTTTGGCGCGATTTATTTTTGGCGACGTTTTTGGCGCGATAACGGCACCAATATGGTAACCCCTCCAGCGGATGCTCCGGAGCGGAGGAGCTGAATATGGCAACCCTAGGGTGCGTGACGTCATTCATCCGTGACGTCGCGGTTTCGCTCCAGCGAATAGGGAGCGTTTGTTCCTTTATTAAACTTTTGGAGACCCCTTTGCCAGTATTTCGCGCGGGAGCTTCGAGTTGTGGAACCGCCATTACGCTTTATGGTTTTATTTTAATGGCTTTATTTTAGATTAAATTTTATTATTTAATTATTACTGAAATTTAAAATGGATATTCAGGTTCATACTGACTGTTTATGTGCAGTTTTGTATGAATAAACATTCTTTTGATAGTACGTTTCAGGTTAATATGTTCGTTCCCGATTGTTTATTTGTTAAGGGTAGAAGCAACAAATAATTACGTTATTAATATTTGATACAGTGAAATAATTTTAGATATTTTGATTTTATTATTTCCATATTGTAATAACTTAGGGATTTTAATCAAGGTATGTGATAAGCATTGTTTGTTTTTATTTATTATTACCTTTATTTGTTAATGCTAGGAGCAACAAATAATTCCGTTATTAATATAATATTTGATATTTTGATTTTATTATTCCAATATTGAAACAATTTAGCGATTTTAATTAAGGTATGAGATAAGCATTGTTCGTTATGATTTGAATTAATTCTTTATTTTGCTTACGTAGTCCTTTGTCAGAATGCTAAAATGTATTTTAATTTTTTTGTCTTTTTTATTTGTTATTTTTGTGAGGTATTGCCTTTAGAATATTATTTGTTTGCATTGTTTAATTTAATCTACTCAAAAGAGTGAGGGGGGGCAGAGCCCCCCCTCACACAAAAAGAAAAGTTATTAAATTTTATTAAACCGAATCTATATGTACATGTAAGCTTGTTATCTGTTTAATTTTTTTTCATAAAAATATTTAAAAGCCATTAAAATAAATCATAGCAAAATTAACGGTGACGATCAACTATCTCGGAACCAGCGCCATCCGATCCGCCATATTGTTTACAATTGGCATCGGCAAGGCAAACTTGGGTTGGCGACAAGATTTTGTCGCCAAATCAAAAAATCGCCAAAAAGGGACCATACTAAAGCTGTTCCGTCTATGTTAATACTTTGGAAGCGCTTAGCAATGTCTTGCTCATTGGTGATAATGGGCTCAAAAATTTTTCGAAAGCAGGGAATTCGCCAAACTCACAATGACATCAACAAATTTCATAGAACATTTCTATGACAAATTTATGAAACGGTTGTAATTATGAACGCATTAGAAGACGTGTGGTATGGCAGTGGTACAAGCTTTGATAATATTTATCATATTTAGAAGAAATAATTTTGGCATATAGTAGCGCCTTCTGTCATACTTAAGTGATTCTCTCTGATTTTAAAGTATCTTTTCCTAATAATAAAATATTTATTAGACATGTCAAATATTAAACCCACATACATTGTATGCTAGTGGCGTAAGGTTTGATAATATTTATCATGTCTATAAATAATACTTTTACACTTAATAGTAGCGCATTCTATCATACTTTAAATCCCTTTATCTGATTTTAAGTTCGTTTTCCTATCTTTGATGTTAATGACACTTTCTCTGCAGAACACAGACGCTTTGTATGTTTTGTGAAATAAAAATATAAAGCCATACTAAAATCAAGCTTAGTATTTGAAACCACTTAATAAATGCGGACACCCTTGATAGAAGAATTAATAGACTAATATCCGTATTAATTTAAGAATTTTTAATTATTTTTTTCACCTAAGGAGGGAACACATTGTAATAACTCCTCCTCCGTTTACGCCTCCGTAGTTCGACCACACAATATGACTGCCGAAGTGCTAGGACTTGGTCTTTGCTTTGTGGATGTTTCCTTATTTCATGTTTTAAGTTCAGTTTAGTGTAATAGGAAGAATGCTAAGTAACTTTGCGTTCATTAGTAATCTTCAACTCAAAATGTTTCGGAAGCTGAGAATTTGCCACACTGACAGCTTTCAATCGACATGTTCGAAAGATGAACAAAATAAGGAAATAAAGGTTTATGCTGGACCAATTTCTGTAACCTTTCTACTTACAGCAGAAATACAAGATAGGTATCAATAATGTAAAGTCAATAAGATGAGAATTCAATAACGTAAAGAAAGCGTTCGACTTTCAGAAAAGAACTAGAACTCAAACTTTCCCCCCCTCCATCTTCATTGTAATTCCACCTCTTCAATGAAACGCGTATATAAACTTTGTAGTCTAGCAATCTATTGTTTGAAGATCACGTTTTTCTACATCTGCTATTTTTTCTGTAAAAATACATATATATATAATGCTGTCTCCCCCCCCTCCGAAAATTTATTGCTAAGAATGAGGAAAAAAATTATTTCATTGTGGGCATTATATTTTCAACGTAAAGGCGTTGTCTTTACGTTGGCGGAATCTTTATCTATCATTAGTTCGCGAAAAGGGTATTTTTACGTGATTCTTCAGTAATGCACTGAAATAGTCAAATTACCGTATAATATCTATTTTTTTTTCATACTTTCAATCGCCCAAAGCTTACAATTCAACTTTCTGTAATTTTCAGTTTGTCTTCTAAATTTCAAGTTCGAACCTTTATGTTCAGACAAGAGACTTCTAACCACTGTAAATTAAACTTAAAAATTGTGATTACTTCAAAACCACCACAAATTTAAAGGAGAAATTATCTACCAAATTAACTCGGATAGAAATAGCGAACAGTTACTCGCCAAACTAGTGTGAACAATTAAAAAACTCGTCTGAGGCGCAGCCACGGTTGTGCTAGCGGATTGAGAGTAATTCAGTAATTAAGACACCATGTGGTAGTTTGTGAGACTAGTACCTGGGCGGGCAGAGGGTTTTTTCGACCGAAAAAGCAGGTATTTGGTTCTTCGGTTTATTTGATTTCCAGTTTCCAGATAAACCTAACGGTTATAACGGCCTAAAAAAGAATGTTAAAAGCACCGTTCTTTTGGCGCCTTCTATTGTGTAATATGTAATTCATTTGTTTTCATGTTATTCATTTAACCTGAATAACTTCTTAATATTTGTTATAATAGCAAAAAAAATTATAATAAAAGAATTACAATGACGGAATATACCCAAGTGGAAAAAGAAAATTGAAAATCAAAGTGGATATTTCTCAACTCGAAGAAAAATATGTAGAGGCAATGTACAGCTGCGGAAAATAAAAGTCCCACTTGTACTTTTTTCGGCCTTCGATCGTCGTATAGCAAAGTTACAGATACCAATCGTTTTCCATTCACGTACACTTTAATTTGCTATGTATTAAAATTGCACAAGGGCCATCTACATATTAAAATTCACACCAACTTTTTTTGCCCCCAATAGCAACCCCTAGATTTCACTTCATATTTCAAAAATTTAGCTCATTTTAACCCCGGATACCCATTTTCAATAAATTTGAACTGAAAATGGGTGAGTTATGAGCACCCAAAATCCCCCTCCCCAAATGTTAAAATATTTTTTCATACTTTAAATTATATCTCGTATAATATTGATAATAAGAAGCTGATTTTTATTCGTACTATTAGAACTAAACGACCCAAACATAATTTAATGTTATTATGATTTTAAATAAAATATTAATATGAATTATTAAATTAATATTCAAAAAGATTATGAATAGAAACATAGCCAAATTTCGATGGAAATAGATGCAGAAAGTAATATTACATAAATTTCAAATTTTTACGTTCCGTAGTTTAATTTATAGTACCAGGTTACCGAGCCATGCTCAGAATCTAAAGGCTCCTTAAGTGTAAAATAATTAATACGTAAATGCCTGGGCACGTATCAATAATCTTCATGGTTGCCAAAGATTTTCATCGCTGTCGGATCACCCATACATTATCAGGTAAGCTTTGGTCGGCATTCAATGTTACAATGGCATATACTTTGTTTTGAAGAGGGATGCTAAATATTCGATGGTCGATGCCATCAGAGTTAAGCAAAAAGTAGTTTAACGTAAGGTGCCTCCTTTCTTTCTGTAGCAGATCAGCGAGGGTATCAGCGAAGATCTTGGGCGATGCATTCACTAACAGCGTCTTCATTACTTCAGAAATATATCTGTCCATATTGAGGACGTTCAAATTCAGCATCAAGAATTTGAGTTGGTTGAACTGTCAGATGAATGAGTTTATAAAAAAAAGTCCTACATTGTTCGCAACGTAGCAGTACACACCAAAATCGTTAATAGTTTTACTCGTCATATACTGTGAACAAAGCCATTGTAAAGTATGCTTTCAAATTTCGAATTCTTTGAAATAGGGGTGACATCGAAGAAACAACCACACCAATTCATTAGGAAATTCGGAATGTCCTACATCAATCTTACAGTCCCCAAAATGGTTTCGGTTAATTTTTGTTTTTACTCTTCAGAAAAATGCAAAGCTCCAGGGTGAATGCAATCCATGTTAAAAAGTTTTAAACTATGATAATAAGTACCCACATTTGTGGCAGCTTTATAGATACTTAGACTGTTTACCCGAAGTATTTGTCGACGTCTAGCTGTTCCATGTCGTTCTCTTTCCAAATACTAATCATCTGTTTCATCTGCTTGTGTTTGAACTGCACGTTCACACATTTGGGCTAAGTGTTGCTGTCGGTGATCATATGTTTCCACAGCTCGTTTTTGAGCTACACTTCCATGCATTTACGTCTTTATAATACATCTATGATGATAATTCTTTACGATTGAAATTGTAAATTTCTCTATAGTGCTTCAATTCAAACATAAAATACTTATTTTCTTCTAATTCAAAGCATGCATTCAAAGCATACATCATGCATAAACAAATTCTACAAGCGTAAATTCAATCTTATAGATACATAAATATAGATGCCATAAAAGTATAATCTTACATAAATACGCTTTAAACATAATTTTATTTTATAAACTCACGCTTAAGAAAGTAAAAAGTGTAACGCAATTTAAATTATTAGTACAAAAGGACACTTCGAAATCATGAAATCAAAAACAGAATAGATCAAAAATATTCTTTTACAATAACCCTACAACTACTTAAACGTTGAAAATAATAGAACAAACGGATAGACTGAAGAAAATGGACTTCTAACCTCGAATAAATCAAAAATACATCGCTCCTATGTAGTTACGCTGATCCCTGACTCTGTCACAATTCCAGTTCAACCACTCAAAATAAAACTTGGGTCCTAATAAAACCCGGAATAACATCCAAACAGATTAAAAATGTATTGTCTAATAACATAAAATTTACACGGTTCGTTGGTGCGATCAGCCTGAAAATTATCATAATTATGTAAAAAAAAAAAAAAAGAAAAAATCTGATAATCCACCGTTTCCTGATTTTTAAGCGGTTTTTTTTTTGTATTTTTAGCTCTATTTCATTTAAGAGAATAAAAAAGCTAATCATTTGAGTGTCAGAATTATCTATTGCAAGTGACATTCACGTTACATTGAAGTCGCGGTTATCAGGCTTTGGAGGAAAAATTACGATTCCAATTCGCTTAAGATAGCTTTTCTAAATTACTACTCAGTTTCACTTAAAAAAAAAAAAAAAAAAAAAAAAAACCGGTTTTCTATGCATTAAGCATGGATATAGGAGAGGATGTTGATACCAAACGAAATGTTTCTGCAGATTATACAATTCGAATTTCGATGTATAATAAAAATTGAATATGAAGTTATTTGATTTTAAGTGGGTAAATATTAAATATTCTGAGTGTAGACATTTTATCGCCCGCTGTAATTGTCTCCACAAAGGGCTTTATCCTTTAGTTTAATGACAGTACACAACACAAAAGAACACAGTCTAATCCGCGTCTAAATAAGAATTGAAAATTTATTAGAAAAAATCTTAGTAACCAGATTTCAGCCTCCCAATTTACTGCTTCCACATATGGACAACTCCCAGCCAGCGGCCGGATGGGGCCCGCCATGGCTTTTGGACCAGCCCTCACGACAAGTCAAAACCCTGTATAAAACCTATATAAAACATTCAAACTACCATATAAATCCGAATTATACGGCCCGCGATTTCGCTAACATCCTGAAGTCAGGACCAGGAGGCCACTATCGTTAAGTTCTGCCTGCAACTTTTAAAAGGTTGTCCATACGATGATAAAATAAATGAGTTGAAATCATCAACTGCAGTGAATGAAAACTAAACTGATGGCTGATCATCTGCAAAATTAATTTGAATATCGGCTGCGAGCCCAATTTAGGAATCGATCGTATCATTTTTTCATCGGAGTTTCATTATAAACGGTTGACCCATTCAAAAAAAAAAAAAAAAATCATCAGGGTAACTACATTTAAATATTTATCGTCAACTTGGCGGAATAAGGCAGTTAAAATAGAATTCAACCTAGTGCCGTTATTTAAAAAAAAAAAAAAATGGAATTTTCATGTTACGTCACAGGATCTTTTTTCTTACTGTGAATGGCTGAAAAGGGTGTCATTTTCATTTAAAGTATTCGGCTAAGCTGAAACTTTTATGCACTTTTGAAATTCGCATCATATGGATCAATAAAACACATGAAAAATCTTTATTGTTTTAGTATATACGCGAAAATACATTTAGCTTTACGTTAGTTACAAAAGGATAATTGTAATAAATTCAGGCAATTTTTCACATAAGATTTACGAATAGTTTTGTATTAATAAATACGAATTAAGAATTATTAAATTATTTACGTATATTCCATCAAGGTGCTTGCGGGGATGGCAACGAAGACTCTTTTGTCTTTTTCTTTCGCTGGTTGCCAGGACGATATTTTGAAATAAAAATAACTTTTTAATTCTTAACAAATTTATGTAGCTGAATGGTGTAATATATCTAGTTACTAAAATATTTATTTGTCTGTGTACTGAATATCAAGTTCCATTTATTTTGTTTCTTTGCGAAATTAATTTTTACTATTATATATCGATGGCGTGTATTTTTTAATCCGCCCTAATCTTATTTGAGCGTCCCTTTTAGGAAGATTGCATCAAGTGTGTTTTTCAAACGCTCAATAGATGGCGCTACCGTCCAAAAATTTTAAATTTTAAATTTTGAGCGTTTTAGAGTTTTTTCAATTCATTCACCTAGCTCAATCGTTTCAGGGGCCCAAAAAACCCCCAGGTACGAAATTTAAAAAGAATCCTTAGAGCAGTTTTCGAGATCGCTCGGACATACACACACACACACAAACATTCCTCGTTTAATATAAGAGCGGATTAAATAAAATATGTTATTTTCATGAGTTGAGACCATATATAAATTTATTAAGTGACAATTTTCTGAAAATTGCTTAAATTAAAAGAAATTAGATTTTTTTTATGCAAAAACACAGTAAAAGATAGCGGCATTAAAAAATATCAAATTTTGAAGCATATAAATTGGAGGTTTTTACAGTTTGGTGGTGATTCTATAAAGCGTCTATTGTTGCGTCCTCTACCATATTCCCCCAAATAAAATATTTTCCAGTATAGAATTAATGCAGTAGATGTATGTCTTCTAATGCAACTGTGAGATTTCCCACGTTTGGAGAGCGGTTGGAATTTTCCTAGGTACAAGTGTACCGTGTGAAGGACTCCAAGCAAGGTGGAGTTACAAAGAGGAAAATCCACAGCCGCGAAGGGGAACTCGTTTGACAGGTTTGCACGAGGAGAAAAAGAGAGGTGTGGAGGAGAAAGTCGAGCATTGGTACGGGCAGGCGACAGGTCACCAGGACTGCTCTCTGCCGCGTGATTTTGATTTTTTCCGACCTTGCTTCGGAAACTTTTTCGTTAGTGAAAATTTATCGGTCGGCCAGGGCCGAGGTATCTGCTGAACTTTTCCTGAGAATAAATTCTCAACCCTTGTTACCCACAAGAGCACTTTGCTCTGGAACGACGTGACACACCAGTGTCTTAGTAAAGACTGCCCGGGTCTTGTTTATCGGTCGGCCAGTGACTGAGGCCTCTGCCGAAAATTGCCCTGAGAAGGGATTCTACAGTTTGGTTTCCCGCGAGAGCACGTTGCTCTAGAACTACGATACACCAGTGTTTCAGTGACGATAGATATAGTCCTGTTTCTCCCTCACGGAAATTGAATACGAATGTCTTCGAGCACCTATAAAGCTACCTATTTCTCCAGAAGATTCTAATCAAATCGAACTCAGGTTGACTCCGAAGTTTATCTAATCAAGAATCATTTAAGAAATTTGTAAATATTTATGTCTGTGTGTGTCTAACGTGTAAATAAAATCCTCGTCTGAGAGAAAACTGTGGTCCTATCTTCAACACGCCACACAACGTTCTATTTCTGAAAAACAATCATCCTCAATATTCGAGGCATGAATTGATCTTTTTTAGTATTGGAAACATTGGGTCTTTGGACTTCCCCATAAAAAAAAAAAAAAAAAAAATTCAAAATCACGTTTTTCTGTCTAAATTTTCATCTGAATATAAATTAAAATTCCGCCAAAAGTCTTATAAGAATATTGCACTTTGAAGATGGTAATATTAAATGAAGAAAGTGAAATAACAAACACAGTGATAATATTGGGTCGGCAAAAAGTACTAATTGCTTTTTTTACATGGAATTCAAACAAATAAATTTTCAATCATGAAACCATTTTTCAAGTTTGACCGTAGCTGTGTCATTCATGCTTGTAGTCAGAAGAGCAGAGAGCAGCCTCTCACTCCTGCCAACATTTCACCTGTCTAAGAGAACCATCAAGGGAAATACTCAATAACAATTTCAAAATTAGAAAGATTTTCAAAATCGTGAGCAGTCGTTTTGCATTTTCCCTTTACGAACCAAGGAACTTACGAACTCACGGGTCATTTAGACCACTGACTAAATATTCTAATTTCTACCCTTGATATTCTTACTACAAAAAAACTTTAAGAGAAATTTAAAAAATATTTTCCTTGAAAATAATGTTTATTTCTTTTAACTCTCTTGAGCGAAATGAATGAAAGGCGAAAAGTTCGGAACCTACAAATAGCGTTTTTCAATTTGCAGAAAGTCCCTTAAAAACGCGCAAAAAATAATTCTCAATATCTCCTAAAATTATCCTAGAAAATTGCTGAAAATTTAAATTCAGGGTAATTTGAAGGTTTTCTTTCGTTTAATAAAGTCAAAATACAGTGTTGCCATTGAGAAAAACGAAGTTGGTGCAGAAATAAATAAGAAGACGGCCCCTTATGCAAATTAAATGAATAGCAAATTAAAGTATGCGTTATTTGCAAACGAATGGTATATATAACTTTCCTGTATGACGAATAACGGCGAAATAAAGAGCAAGTGGGACATTATTTTTTTCCGCAGCTGTACTTAAAAAATCTAACAGCTGAAAGCCTCACTATGACACAGCGGTTATGTCACTAAAAATGGTAGATGGCCGAAGTGTGAAATCCCGGGTTCGGGTCCCATCGCGCGGCTGTCGATCTAACGGTCTAGAATTTTGGTAGGTTTCTTCCAGATGTAACGTGAATACGCGTTAGAACCCCTTAGAAAGTCCTCCTGCCAAGGCACCCCCCCTTGGCAGATCGCCCTAGTGTAGCGTTTCCATAATCACACACAACAACAACAAGTAACAGCTGAAATTATTCCAAATATTAAAGAGGGATCACCTGTTCAATAAAAAATAAACTAAGTGTATTGATACTGATTTCAATCATACGTATTGTAATTCTTGTGTATTCCTTATTTTGTAAAATAATTCACATTTAACTACTGGCATAAATATGCCTGATTAAATATTTACTATATCCATAACTTAAAAAAAAGTAAATATATATATATATATATATAAAATATAAAAAATATATAAAACTCGGCTGTTCGAGCCTCGTTAGGTGGGAGACCCCCTTGAACCCCCCTAATTTTTCATTATTGCCATATTAAAACGATATTAATTGACTATGTCATTTTATCTCTCATCTTTCGTGTATTTCGCCTGGTAACCCTATGTTGAAATTTTTATGATTGTAACCTATTTGTAGAATAAATACATGTGATGCATATTCCACTGCTTACGAAATATTGTAACAATAGATTAACGTTGTTGTGAACTAATAGTATTTAAATATATGTAAAACTAGCTGAAGTACCCGTTATTCGCACGGGACTGAATGGACTTTTTGATATTACGATTTGTTGTGATTACTATTTATTGTAGTAAAGAGATATAGCAAAATGGATATCGCGGTATATTGTGTTCCATAATCATGCATACCGAATTTCAAGGCAATCGTTTGTACGGTGCAGAATGCGATGCGGCCTAGCGCAATCTAGTGGCGAGTTTTAGCAAAACGGATACGTCGAAAATATTCTTCGCATTCAGATATCGATGTATACGAATTTTCATGACAATCGGCTGGATAGTCCTGAAGTTCATGTGTTGACGCGACATCTAGTGGCAAGTTATAGGAAAATGGATAGCACCAAACTCTTCCCCGTGTTCAGATATCTATGTATACCTATTTTCATAGCGATCAGTTGCACAGTCAAGAAGTGATACACTGCAGCGCCATCTAGTGGTTAATTAAAGTAATGATTTGCTACAGCGCCGTTAAGTGGCGAGTTATAGCAAATTGGATAACGTCAAAATAGTCTCATTGTTCAAATAGCTATGTATACTGATTTTCATAGCGACCGTTTGAATGGTCAAGAATTTGGCCTGCTGCAGCGTCCTCTAGTGGCGAGTTAAAATAATAATGCATTGCAGGGCCATCTAGTGGTGAGTAACATCAAAAGGAACGCAGTTAGAATATATTCTTCGTGCTCAAATGTGTAAGTATAAAAAATTTTATGCCGGTCGGTCGAACGGTATAGAAGTTGATGCGTTGCAGCGTCATTTAGCGGCAAGTTACAGCAAAATGGATAGTGAAAAATATTCTCCGTGTTGTAATATCCGCGTGTACCAAATTTCATCGAAATCGGTTGGACGATATTCGCATAGCAAACGGCTAAACGGAATAGAATTCGACGTTCTTCTGCGCCACCTAGTGGCAAGTTAGAGGTAAACGGATAGCATAAAAATCTTCTCCATGATAAAAAACTTAGGTGAACCAAATTTCATGTTGATCGGTCAAACGGTGCTGGAGTTTCTCAACCTCATACGCACATACCAACAATCATTTTTATTTACACTACTGGCCAAAAGTATTGCAAATTTTAGAAATCTAATCCTTTTTACGATTAATCCCCCTCTCCCCCGTCAAAAAGAAAAATCAATATAATTGATATTTTTTAATGTCATCGTGTCAAATTAAGTACTTCAAACACAGGATAGCATTAAGTTAAAAAACAAAAATTATTATTTAATTTATTTAAAAAATAGCATAAAATACATACGTTATTACAGAAATCATAATCTATTTTGGCGCGCCGGAATAAAATTGTATAAGGAATTAATTTCAAGTTCATCAGCAAAAAGAGGATAATAAATTAATGCAATTGAGGTAAAGATCGTTTGTTATGTTGCTGAGCTACCTTGATTGTGATAACAACAGCCACTCTTTTAGATATGGAATCCACAGTGTTTTACAACACTTCTTTCGGTGTTTCATGGTGCCAAATTAAATAATTGGTTCCCGAAGTTCTCATTTCGATTTTTGGTGATTTTCAGATGTATTCTTCCCAATTGTACTGAAAAAATTCTCAAAAATATTTAAAGACAATTGCAAGTCCGTTTTTTTCTGGGCTTATTCTTGAAAAGATGGTTACATTTCTCAAACTTGCAATACTTTTGGCCGGTAGTGTATAACCAGTGTTATTATATATACCAGTCTCAAATAAAATCCAATTTCAAAGCTAGGCCTCGCCAAAGTGCCAACATACGCCATTTTGCAAGAGTTTTTTCAGGGAATCATTTGAAGTATTGACTTAGCAGCAATCAAAATGGGAAATGGTTCGACCGCCAAAAAATAAAGCTGGCATTTATTTGAAAAGTGGAATCCCTTAACACAGCTGCATTTTTTAAATTATCAACTATAACGTGTTTTATTCATCGTTACTCCGATGTACTAAATGCGAAGATTTCAATTTCCTGAAATTTGGCGGAATTCCGCCAACTTAAACCAATGTACTCAATTGGCGAGAATTCTCGAAGACAGATCGTTTGAAATCCCTTAATAACTACATTATTTCTACACGGATTATTAAAATTTAACGCTGTATTCTAATAAAACCTATGCACTTGTTTTCAAAAATCTATTTCCTCAAGCTCTCAGTAAATTGCGCCAAGCCGAACACAGTGCAAACCGCTAGAACTCACTTTCTCAAAATCGGCATATCAGCCATTTTATTTTTCGCCAAACTAAAAAAATTTACATATTAGCCTCGGAAATCTTCAATTCTTATTGTTTTGCGTGTAAAACATTACATTCCTGCTCTGATTTCCCATGCACACGATATTATAATTTAAAAAAAATAACCTTACGAATATAAACTAACAAAAAAAAATCATTATTATTCTTTTATTTTTACTTTGAGAATTTAAAACATTTTATTCGGCAAAATCGCCACACATGGCAACCACGATCCTTATTTCACTCTTTTTTCACTACAGGGGTTACAATTATGGAAAAGTTTCTGCGTGGAGAACATAAAAAATCTATTAAATTCCGGGAACGGGTAGACTTTGGACTCTCATTTATTCTATATTATTTTACATATCTGTGCAAAATTTCAGGCTGATAGGTCCATTTTTGTGGATTTGTATACTATCCAAATCCACAAACTGACAAAGAGAATTTCATTTTTATTTATAAGGATTTGGAATGAAAACAGTTTATACCCCTAGGATTAACATATAGGCTACATTTCATGCATATAGCGTAAGTAGTTCTTTTACAGAGACAATCCAAAAATTCTGATACATTATGTTCTATGGACATCTTTGAAACTTGTGAATATAGTCTAGAGATTTTTCCACCAATAGAAATCTACGCTATCTGTGAGTAACATAGGCTGTAATTCATACAGCATAAATACTACTTATATTGAGACACTCAAAAGAACTCTAATATCCTCTGTAGGCATCTCTGTAACTACTGAACCGATTCTAAAATTTCTTTTCACTGATAGAAAACTATACTACCCCTGTATAATATAGGCTACCTTTCATGCATATAGTTCTCTTGCAGGAAGACTAGTAAGTATTACATTGTGTTCAATGGGCATTAGGGTGGAGCGAAAAAACTTTTTTCCGAAATTCACATTGCCTGAGTCATTATATCGTGCCAGACTAGCTGAAACCAATTGTCTCCAAATTTCACCTTAAAATATTGACATCTTGAGGTTCCACATCTCAACTGAATATTTATATTGGCTTTTTTTCAAAATTTTAATGATTTTTATGTAAAAAATATTTTTTTAATTTAAGATTTTACTAAATAATTAATTAATTTGTAAAATAATATTAATGAATTACTTTCTCATTAATAAATTGTTTTATTGAAACGTTACTTCCAGATATCAGATCCAGAAATGTCTTTTTGTACATAACAAAAAGCAAATTATACTCTAAAATCTACTAGATGACAGCACGCACATGTTCTAATCTGATAACTATTTTATCATGACCTAATAAGGCACGTCACTTTTTACTGTGTGGAATGATTCGTTTTTGTGATTGCCTTTGTTTCAACCACTTGTTTCTAATTTGTAAGATTGAAGCAATACGTTTTATTAATTTTGATTTATATTTGACAAAATAATACGGAGTTTTGAATTTAAAAATGACCACAACAGAAGTGAAACGTTTTGCAGTGTTTTTGGAATTCCAGTACAATTGAAAGAGACAGTGTTAAAAATATTCTGATTTAATGAAGCATTTCTTAATCACGAAAAATGATATACTGTGGAAGCAGGGGAACAAGGAGGATCTTTCAGTAAAAGAGATCATTGAAATTGTTTCTTTGGACGTTGAAAGAATTTGAAAGAAAGCCTCCTTGCCTGTGGTAAGTCACCAAGCAGTAATTCACCTTATTAAAAATTATAATAAAAAGATACGATCACAACTTAATTCTACACAAGTAACACAGTCTTTGTACACCATATACTTCGATAGAAGAAAAGACACAACTATTATGTAAGAAGGGAAGCTCTTTATATATGACTGTATTTGTGGAAGAGCATATTATTATGTTTTCAGAACCTGATTCTGTTCACAAAGGACATGTGACCCCGAATTCAGGCTCTAGTACTGATATTACTTGCAGCATCAACTTCGTTACACAGAAAGAGATTACACTTTCGGATCTTGTTGCCGTTGGCTGAGATGCACCGAAAGTCAACATTGGGAAAAAAAATGGCGTAGTTAGATGGCTTGAAATCTTTGTAGGCCATAAATTGCACTGGTTGTATTCTTATTGCATACTAATGAACTACCTCTTCGCCACCTTTTCCATAAGATTGATTGACGGAAAGAAATCTGGGCCACACCAGTTTTCTGGAACAATAGGAAAATCTCAACTGGAAACGTATGAAATATTTGCTGTGACAAATTTTGTTTCTATTCCTGTTGCTCTGCCTGAAATTGATAAAAAAAAGAACTCAGTACAGACCAAATGTACCTCTTCAGTATTTCTAAGGTAGTATGCTCGGGTCAGTGCCATCCAGATTTGGGAAACAGAAGTCCAGGAAGGATGTCTCATTCAAGCTGACTCTCTACAGCGAACAGAATACTGCGCCTGTACGTGCCGACTGCCAAACCAACAGAATGCTTTAAACTCCTAGTAGACTATGTGATGAAAGATTACGTGCCATCCTGGTTTAAATAAAGAAAATCCCCGGAGCTACTCATGGAGCACGGAATCATGAAAAGAAGTTCATTCTTCCCCGAAGATTTTGAGTCAATCATTCATGAAGGTATTCAAAGGAACTCTTATTTTGCTCATTCTGAAAATATACTGTTATCAATGCTGTTTGATGAATGATCATATATTCGAAAACTTGACCTAAGAATATTGAAAGCAAGAAAAACTGACTGGAAGGGAAAAATACGTCAATTTGATCTTCTAAATATGAATTTCGAAGCAGAGGAGTATTTTCAGGGGACAATCCTTTGGAACACTGGGACAATCCTTTGGAACCACCAGCTACCATGAACCTCAGTGACGAAGATGTAGCAAGTATGATCAGAAACGGTTCAGAATTTGAAATAGAGAAGCTCCCTTGCCATTCTCAAGCAGTAGAAAGGGATGTAAGACTACTAAAGCAAGCATCATTGATAACATGTGGAGCAAAAGCCAGAGATGGATACATTCGTTGTGGAATCAAATCACGGAAGGAACTACCAAAGTTCATTATTTTGCCCGGCCTGTGGACTCCAAAATTGAAGACTGATTAAAGTAAAGTGTTTTATTAGTCAATAATACTCGAAAGGTAAATTTGGTATCATTTCCTTTTCTGTATTAGTGTGCTTTCAGAATATTAATTGTCTTTAAAAATGAAGTAATATGTAAATATTTAATAGCTATGTATTCAAAATATACCCCAAAACTTATGACGCTCGGTTGCAAGTTAGTGACTTTTTTTTCTACTCTCTTTAATTTTTTTTTGTTTGTATGTTAACGGCAATAAAACATTGCCGTACTGTTTATTTTTAGTAGTTAGAACTGTTTTTGAGTCAGACAATAAAGTTATTGTAGACATTAAAATTAAATTAAAAAAAATTGATTTCTTTACTTTTTACGTTAACATTCCTTTCTTTGAGCCAAGTGTGGAACCTGAAGACAATCAGTGAATGGACTAGCATTTTTTGTCTGTGACTTTTTTGCCAAACAGCACCATTTGATCAGTCAGGAAATATTAAAATCAAAAAAATATATTTTTTTTTTGCCATTTTCACTTTACCCTAATGGGCATGTCTGTAACTACTGAAGATAATTCTAAAGATTTTTTCATTGATAGAAAGCTACACTATTTCTGACAAATATAAGCTAAAATTCATGCAGATAGCATAAATAAATACTTTGCACGAGGACGCGAAAAATTCTATTGCATTACGCTCTATGGACTATATTTTAAAAATGGAAATCTATTTAAGAGAAAATAAAATTAATGTACGTTATTGAGGTTCATAAAACAATTCTCCTTAACACTGTCCCACGTACAACTGTCAATTGAAGAACAACTCCCCTGTTGTACTGTCTGATTTTCCTTCTTTTATATACAATACAAACTTTCATATTTAATGAGGATTTTTATTTCATGGATGTTTCTTATTAACATTTTCTCATCCAGCAAATATAGTGTACATACATTCATAGAGTGTGCGGGTGTCACATACAACATATACTTAAAAAGAATAAAACATCTATACTCTTTAGAAGGATAGCACACAGCCCTTGTATGTGCATTAGTATTTGTCCACACTCTAAAATTAAACTTGTAACCCGAATTAAACAATTAAAATCTATCTGAGTAATAAATCTTATTTTGAATGTGAATAAAATGCCTAGTTTTAAGTCACATGAAGGTTTAATTTCTTTTTCTCAGCTCTTGAGCAGAAAGCCAAATAAAAATTTAAAACATGTATTTCTGATCAAACATGTTGCAAAAATTTAATGTTTCTTAACAAATGCAATGTTGATCCAAAAACTGTAGAAGGTATGCAAATTTTTATTACATTTTTTGAATCAGCTTAAAAAGTTACTTTTAGATTTTTATAAATTTGCGTACGAAGAAAATAATCTAAGCACCTCTATCTAACTGGAAAAGGATCATACAGTAAAATCCCAATAAAAAATGTAACACAGATAATTTTGCTCCATTTGCGTGAATCGGCTTTTCATACATAGGCTCACAAAAAAAGGTGGTATATTCTATTTTATACGATTGAAAAGACTATTAGAAAATAGTTATATTAGGAGTACCGAAAAAAAAATATCGTTGCTTTACATAATATTGAAACAAATAAATTTTCACCAATTATTGAATTAACAAACAAGCTGTGCCTAAGCAGAGGACTCATAATCTCAAAGCGAGAATTCTATAGATAATATTTTTTTTTTTTTTTTACCTCTCAGAGAAAAATGGCCACCCTCCCCCTTTTTTCACGTCTACCCTCCTTGGAGTATTCTATTCGAAATATTCTGAAATCTGTTTTTAGGTATTCGTGAGCATTGTATTTTAAGGCAAGAATTTTATGGATATCTCTTTTCTTCTTTGAGATCACACAGGATATCTGAAAAGAACGTTTTGGCTCCCTATCCCCCATGAGTTACAAATTTTGGAAAATGCTCTGTTTTCTAGCGCTTATGTTATAAAACTCACGTACCTGGCAAATTTCGTATTATAAGCTTCTGTAGTTTTGGCTAGGCAAAATATTGACATACGAAAAAACGACAATACTTTCCGGTACACCTAATACATTATCATACTCGTAATTCTAATAGTAATTATAAGAAATGCATCAAAAACATTTACCTTAAAACAAAATGTCTTACTGAAAATTCTATGTAACAGCTCACTATTTTTAATCCAGATATTAATTAGGTGTCCCCACATCTCGCCGACTCTCTCATCTATAAGATTTCCACCCCTCCTGTTTTCCCTGTTCAAACTTCCCTCTTTCGTTTCTAAGGGATTTGTTCCGATGGTTTTCCCCACACACTTTACCCCTCCCTTAACCCCTCTGTGATATATTCCCCGAGAAGGGAAAGTCACTGGACAATAGTCTCTTGTGTATATCAACGGGGGGAAAAGAAACGCTTGCCTGTCCTTTATTTGATCGTCGTACACGGGCGGATTAAAAAAATTTTTTGGACAAAACGTAGATTTAAACATTTAAAAAGCTAAAGAAATCGGAAAAAACATGATCAAAACATTGATAACAATTGTTTTCAGTCATGTATTACATCATCCTCAATACCCCCCCCCCCCAAAAAAAAAATACTTTGCCGACAAAATTTTCAATTTTTTTATAATTATCTTTTAAGTTACTGTCTGTATAATACTTAATTATTTGCCGACAACATACGACGGCATTCTCAGAAGATGAACTTAAAAATAAATTTAAAAAATGTTTTCGTCATTTTTAATTTTTGTTGTTAATTATTTAATAATCAGGAGAGTAGCAAATATTAGCAACTACAATTAACACAGACATTAAGTTAGGATGAGGAATTTTATTATATCTTTATAACGTAGTCTGATTCTAATGAATTTATAACTTTATAGTTCAATACACAGTGGTAGCAAAAGGTTGATTTTTTCTGAACTATGAAAACTAAAAAGCCTAATTTATAGGCGTAAAGGCTGTCTCCATGTAGCAAATAATAATTACTTTCAAAGACGATTTGAAAAATCAGTGAAATTTCCGAGTCCTATTTTTGAAAAACGAGTTTTATTTTCGGCAAAAACACTGACCTAAAATGGATATTCAGAAATTTTGAAACACATAATTTTCGGAGAACACAGTCATAATTTAGGGACAGACACAAAATACACAGCATTAAAGATTTTCATTTATGGAGGAGACCTCCCCTCGTAATTTTACAAATATATTTTTAGGAAAAAAACAACTGTTTTTAAATGCACATTTTGTTTTGTAGGCTTTAAAAATAACAATTTTATGTACGTAAGCCTATCGAGCTGCGTGTCTTCTGTACTGGGGGGAGGGGGAGGTGTGTGTGCTTTGTGCTGTAGCAAATCTACATAAGGAACATATGCCTACAGAGGGTGCCTTGGCCATAGGTGCTTTTTTAAGGGGTTCTAACGTTTATTCACATTAAATCTGGAGAAAACCGACCAAAGCTCCAGACCGTTAGATCGACAGCCGCACGATGGGACTTGAACCCGGGAATATCAGACTTCGGCCGTGTACCATTTTCAGTGACATAACCACTGTGCCATGGCGAGGCCCAATACCTAATTGTACAGCACTAAATTTTATTGGAAAACCTTTTAAGTCTCCTATCTTTAACCCAATTTATTTGTTCGCCTTATTCTAGTTTGTTTACTTTTTAAAATCTACTTTTATTTCGTCAATATACATTTTTTAATGTATGCTGCATTTTAGAAATTTTATAAACTCTAAAATTTTTATTCATGATAATTTGCCTTTGGTCTGATGGCGCTATAATGTTCATTAGCAGTTCGTAATTTTTAGAAATGTAAGCAAATGTATACTTTCTTGTAAAAAATTGCAAATTATTTTTTCACCGAAAAAAAATATTTTTACGGTTCATTCATCTTTCGTAATATATCTATATACTAGCAGCGTGCCCGTTCTTCGCACGGTAGTAAACGAAAATTTTCCTAACATGTGTAATTCCAATTAATTCCAGTGATGGGAAATGTAAAATAAAATCTAAATTATTTGACTCTTGATGAAAAGTTTGCGTCATGAGTACTAACCTGGCATCATTGCAATGTAATGACTCAAAAAACTACATCAGTGTCATTCGCGATCAGAAATGTGAAAAGCTTAGCGGTTTGCAGAGCATTCCTGACTTTCAAAATGTGTTATTTCTACATCATGCTGTTTTTTAGGTTCAAGTTGTAGCATTAAATACCTCAGACACTGCATGAAATGGACAACCGTTTATTTAATAGCAGCGCACCCGCTCTTCATACCGAAAGAAGCGAATATTTTACTAAAATCATATCTGCATGTGACAAAACAGAATTTAATTTTTAAAAAAGTTCAAGTTATGTCCTCTGTTGAAAGTACTGCGGGATATATCAACGCAAATTAGAATTACTTATCGTTCAGCTGATTCTAAAACAACCCTTGAAAAATGAGAAACAGAACACTTTTAATATCATGAAATATTTATAAACGTGGTATATTGTGATTTATTCATATTATCCTTACAAATCTACTAATACTACCTATTACGCATATTAATACTATCTATCTTCGCTTCTCCCTCTTAAATGCTCAATTTAACGAAACTACTTACATTATTTGGCATAAATGGGACTTTTTTATTCTACGGCGAGTCTTTGCAATTTCCGCATTACCATAAACATTATTTATTTCACATAATGGTTGCTATCAAGGAAGTTCTCCATATATATTTAATTTATGCATAGTTTTGTAAGATTGGCGTATTTAGCACCGCAAAACATTTAATCTCACCGTGGTGAAAAATATTCAAGCGGTGCCAATTACATATCCATGTATCCATTACATATCCATATCCATTTTCAGGAGACATTAGTTCTGTCTCCGGAAAACATCAAACTTTGTAAACTCGAGGAGCTATTTAGAATCGCTATAGCTGTGACTGGACGTTAGAGTTGCAGAGTTTACAAATTTCACGCATTTTTTAAAATTTATGACGTCACAGTTTAACTAGCGTAAAAGATACCCCGGTTGGTTGAGGGAGTTAATTTGGATATTTCGTTCAATAGCTGTCAAACGGTATCATATTAAATCTTGTCTATCACTTATCAAAAATTGCAAACCTTGTGCAACTTTCAAGATTTGAACCTTCACCCCCAACCCCCCTACACACACACCTTTGCCTTATCCAATAAACACATTTCAAAAGATCTTCAACATGACAGTTCATGTCTACAAAACCTGTCAACAAATCATGCCGACAAAGTCGCGTACAGAAAAATCTGGGACTGAACGAAATAGCACCCTAGTGCTAAAAATAAATAAAAATAATAAATAAAATAAAATTGTAAAACACTTTCAGTAGTCAATTTTAATATAAACTCACTTCCAAAAGTTCCACGAAGATGTAAAATGCAAAAAAATCAACAAATACTGCTTTGATTGACACAAAATTCGGCAGGAAAGTAGCATATATATTTATGCATAAAGCAAAATGAATAATTATATACAGAAATGAAAACAATATTAAATTTTTGTAAGTTATCAGATAATGACATACTGGAGACTTAAACAGAATTATGTATAAAGTGAAAAAACAACATAAAATGAAAAAAAGGACATTAATAGGGTATGTGATCCCCCTCATCTGTATACGAAGTTTATAGCTTGTGACCATGCTTTCAATTAGGTGGTCAACCACCGCAGAATTAAGCAATCGCCATTCTTCGTGTAGAGCAGTTTCCAGCTCAATAAGAGTGGTTGGAGGTGGGAAACATGAAGATACAGCACGGCCGAGAGCATCCCAAACATTTTCAATGGGATTAAGGTCGGGCGAATATGCTGGCCACGCCATACGCGCAATCCTTTCACTCTCCAGGTAGTCATCGACGATGTCAGCTCTATGGGGACGTGCGTTATCGTTGATTAAAACAAAAGTAGGGCCAACTGCTGCAGCGTACAATCTCACAATGGGTTCTAGGACTTCATCTCGATACCGGACAGCCGTCACAGAACCCCATTTAAAGATGTGCAGGTCGGTGCGGTATCCTAATGAAATCCCTACCCACACCATAATTCCGCCTCGGAATGCGTGATGTTCGGTGATGTTTGGGGGCTGATTGCGTGTTCCTTGTTCATGCCATATCCTTATACGCTTGTCATCTGGCACCAGAGCAAATCTTGACTCATCAGTAAACATGACATTGCCCCAGTCAGACACAGTCCAATTGACATGTTCCTGCCACCACTTTAATCGTGCCCCTCTTGATTGGACCGATAGAAAAACACAAACTCGAGGTACACGGGCGTACAGTCCACTCATATGTAATCTTCGGCGTACAGTAGCTGCAGATATCGCCTTACCAATGGACGCTGTAACCATAGATGTCACACGTGTGGAGGTCGCTCTGCGATTCCGCTTGGATAAAATAGCAATATATCGATCTTCCGCGGGGGTTGTAACCCTTGGGCGACCGGCTACGGGCCTTCGGACAACTGTCTGTGTGGTTTGGAATTGTTTCCATAAACGTGAAATGACAGAATGATGAACGTCGAAGAAAAGAGAAACATCTGTGATCGACTTTCCTGCCTCAATGCGCCCCACAGAACACCAGCGCTCAGAATCTTCCATTCGTCGTCTGGAAGTCATAGAAACACGTATGTCTTGAAAATAAATTGTACTAAAGTTTTAAACACCTTCTATCAGCACTTAAAATCAACTTCTGTAACTCTTCATAAAGCCGGCATCTTATAAGACTGCCCTGTTTGCATATTTCTTGACATGAAAGCGCGATTGGCTGTTACCTAACATATTTGCATACTTCCATCTACCTTTGCAGCGAATTGCATCCTCTTCAATTCTTATTGGCTTCCGGAAATAAGCATTTTCCTCTCCGTGCTTAACTTTTGCGATTGTAGATTTCGATTCCAAAGTTTTTATGGGACAGGAAAGACAAATACAGCACATTCATAAGTATCGATACATTTTCTAACTTAATGGAATAAAGAACGAAAATAGGCACGACGCATGGATTATGATACGTTTTTAATATTAGCACTTTAGTGCGTAATTAACCCGTTTGTGCCCAGATATTTTTGCGACTTTCTTCGATTTTTGCTAATACCAGCAATAATAGATAAATTTCTGATATCAACTTCTTGAACAACGGATGATTTCTTTTAAAATCATTCTGTATAAAACTTGCAATTTCAACATGCTACTCGGTCATGTTAAAATATTTTGTGGAGTTGAGGTTCAATACTCATGAATAAAGGCTAGGAAAAATGAATAACGTTTTCAACTGATAGCGAAAATGCCGTCCCAAAAAAGGGACGCTAATCATAAATGGGTTAAAATGTGCAAGCGTTTCATAAATTTTTGTTTGTTTGTGTTAATATTTTGTTTTCTTCTATTTTGAATTAAGAATATCACTGTAAGCCTTTTCAAATTTCAAAGTAAAAAAAAAAAAAATAATTGTCTTCGAACAAAATATTTGTTTTTTCAAATTTTCAAAGTTAATGAAGTTTTTATAATTATATTTATTCTGCTACACTCGCTCCCCCCCCGCCCTACACACACACACACACACACACACACACACCAAAAAAAAAAAAAAAAAAAAAAAGGAAAAATTCCCTTTCCCCTACTCCCATATGCGGTTGTGTTTTTTTAGCCTGATTTCTATTTTCTAAAACAGTTTGATGCGAACAACACAGAAAATGCGAAATTCATACGGAATTTCCACGAAGATACATCAGCAGGAAATGTGAATTTGAAATTCTGATTATGTGAGGGGGTGGGGGTGGAGAGTTTTCCCGAATTCAAAATACTCGGAGGAGAATCACTTTCGTTCATTTCGTTTTCACATCCTCATGCATAAATTGCTGTCTGTTTCCAAGATTTTTGTTCCAAGATTAATTCTTTTATGCAAAGCAGCGCTGCTGGTTGCACTGATACTATCGGTGTTGGAAATTATGCTTCTGGTTTGTGTAGTTGGGATTGCAGCGAGAATGGCAGCGCTTTTATTATCCAGAACAGGAAAGAAAAGTGTTCACTAACGCATTCGTTATAGAGCCCTTTCCAGTGATCGTTTAACCCTTTGAGGCGCAACCCTTTCCCAATGCTGAAAAAAGGGCAGCCGTTGCGATCGCTCGACTTAACTACCAGCAAGATGGCGGACGATCGAAACGTTCATCGCGTGCCACAGATCTAGAGACCCTTTTTTGACGCAGCTGGCTGTGCCGGCACAACCGGCTGTCGTCAAAAAAGGGTCTCTAGATGTGTGGCACGCGATGAACGTTTCGATCGTCCGCCATCTTGCTGGTAGTTAAGTCGAGCGATGGCAACGGCTGCCCTTTTTTCAGCATTGGGCAATCCATGCAGCTGTTCTCGCATTCTTCCATTTTTCAGCAGATGTCACTGCTGTTAAAAGTAATCGTGACAATTTTTTTACGGGAAATGACCTTCTAAAAAGTAAAGCGTTCTCGTGGAGCTATGTCACCCGCAACTATTTTTATAGAAATCAAATGTATTCTTCGTGACTGGCAACAGTCGAAGCGTCAGAGTTTGGCGATCCCAGAGCGGGAACACTGCGCGTTAAAGGATTAAAATGCATTTTAAGAATGTTCATCAGAATCAAACAGCTCTATATCAGTACAGTATGGGGAAGTGGCGGCTCGTGGGTTATTTAAAAGGAGGTTCACAAAACAAATTTCGAAAATTAAATAGGCAAATACAACGCACCTTACAAATTAAAATAGATTTACGTTTCCAGCAGTTGAAGGAAAACAATGCACGCAACTGAAAGAAAACAATTCATCTTGGGTGTTACATTTCGTCACCAAGATAAGTTTTAGCAAACTAGCTGTCTTGATTAATTTTATTTCAATTTTTTTCAAAGAATAATATTGAAAAATGCCATTCCTTTAGCTCCGAAACACGTCTTTTACTGCCATCTTAATTATTTACCCTAGTTTGTAAAAAAAACAATGTAGTGAAAAATGATAGCAATAAAGAAAATATTAAGAAAATGAAAAAAAGTTATTCATTAACCGAACGCAGCATACCAAGGGAAAATCCGAAAGAGATACCGCAAAGAAATGGCCCTGTGTGCACAATGAAAATGTGCGAACGGAATGATTTCATCAGCGCCCTACTTTTTCTCAGCTGTTTCGGATTCTGACCCCAGAGAGTGGTTCAGAGGGAAAATTTTCTGTTCGCACGTGCGATCGATTTAAGACTGTGCTGTAGTAACCAACACAACAGTGCGTTAGCTATAAGAAGCGTATTTAATGTAGTGGAGGGACGGGAGAGGCAGTAAAACTCACGTTTCAAATTCACAAAAATCTGGAAGTGTAGTAAATATTCGTTTTAAATTTAATTTGTTAATGTGTTTATACTTTCGTTTTTCCTTTGGGGGTTCACGTGCTCATGTGCTCAAATGGAGGAGCCGCCACTGGTATGGGGTGATGAATATACAGTGGCCGCCGGTTATTCCGGTCACATCGGGACGGACGGGTTCCGGTCACATCGGTTCCGGCCAATTGAAATTGACCGGAATAACCGAAATCCGAAATAAACGCGGGGACCAAAGTATAAAAATGAGAAAATTTATTTAAAACCACCAATAAATTAAATCCAGCTATGTTAGTCTATATAGAACTATATTAGTCAATAGTTTAACTTTAACGTACGCACTAAGTTATTAAAAAATAAAGAAGTAAACAAGGGAAAAAAGATATATGCGTATTTATTTAAAAAAATTTTTTTTTGGGGGGGGAGGGGAATCCGAAATTAAACTCTTTTTTAGGGGCATAACTAAGTGAATCTCATTTAACCCTTTAACGCGCAGTGTTCCCGCTCTGGGAACACCAAACTCTGACGTTTTGACTGTTGCCACTCACGAAGAATACATTTGATTTCTATAAAAATAGTTTCGGGTGACATAGCTCCTCGAGAATCCTTTACTTTTTAGCACGTCATTTCCCGTAAAAAAATGGTCACGATTATTTTTAACAGCACTGACATCTGCTGAAAATGGAAGAATGCGAGAACAGCTGGATAGATTGCCCAATGCTAAAAAAAAGGCAGCCTTTGCCATCGCTCGACTTAACTACCAGCAAGATGGCCGACAATCGAAACGTTCATCGTGTGCCACAGATCTAGAGACCCTTTTTTGACGACAGCTTCGATTGTCCGCCATCTTGCTGGTAGTTAAGTCGAGCGATGGCACCGGCTGTCCGTTTTTCAGCATTGGGAAAGGATTGAGCCTCAAAGGGCTAATGGTGAAAGGATGTGATATGATCATTTACTTTGTTCTCCTCAAACGCTCTGCGTAAAAAGTCTATAGCGTTCAGCAAATCACACGTGACCGGTTCAGCTGCCCATCAACGTCATCATAATGTGTCTCATTCGTTCAGGGGGTGTACGATTGATCATTTTTTTAATGAAAATTCTGTTAACTGTATTAACAGTTGTTTTAATGAATTACCGTAACACCTCCACACAAATATGAGTCATCTTTGACTGCTTTCAATTCTCTCTAAAAGCTAAATAAGTGGAAATTTTACCTAATCTCCGTAGATTATCTGACCGGATAAAGCGGCACTCACTACCGAGTTAATCGGCGCAAAAACAGTGCAATTTGACGACTTCGTTCAGTTCATGCCGATTTTCACCGGAATAAGCGGCTCACCGGATAAATCACTGACCGAAATAAGCAGCGACCATTGTACTAACTTTGAGAGGATATATCATCTAAACCAGCAGTTCCCAAACTTATAACATTGTGTCGCCGCCCTCAAAAGAGTATATATATATATATACATTTATATATAAAACTTACGATAGCGCCCACTCTTATACATCTGCATAAGTACACATTTTTATTCATGGAGAATGAACATTTAGTCGCCTTTTCCACAAAGTTATGCTATCGGTAAAATTTGAATAAACATTTTAAGCCAATGTAAAAATCTTTGGAAGTAAAAAAAAAAAGAAAAAAAGATGACTTTTTTAAAACATGCATTATCACTTGCTCTTTGCCTGTTTTTCTTGCACCCACCCCCTGCAAACGCCCTTGTAAACGCCCCTGCAAATGCTCTGTACTCCCCTCCCCCTTCGGAACCGTTGATTAGAAGGTAGAATTCCTTCCCACACGTCGTTTTGAGTGAAAAGTTAGGAGGTTTGATTTAGTTAATTTTAAGTTTCTTTCCCCCCCTTTCTTTATTATTATTTTTTAATTTTTTAGGTTTGATTTAGTTAATTTTAAGTTTCTTTCCCCCATTATTATTATTATATATTATTAGAGAGAGAGATTTCAACGATATTCCCCTTTAGTAGCCCTCGAGATGCCCCCTTTTAAATCCCGTGAATATAATTTATTTTTTCGGTTACAGTCAATTTGCGATAACTCGAAATCCAAAGGACCAGCCATATATACAGGGGCGGCCCTAGGATACGTCGCGCACCTTCAAATGCAAAAAAAAAAAAAAAAAACGCCCCTTCTTATGCTGTATAGATCCGTGCGAATAATCGAAATGGCGCCCCTTCGAAGACGGCGCTCCGATACGATGCTTACCTTGCTTACCGTATCGGGTCCCCCCTGGCCACATACTTCGAGTTATCAGAAGATTGTGTGATCAGTTTCACACCCTTTTCATGTAAAAATTAAAATTTTATATTTTAAATAGTGGTTAGTCGATATTGTATTACGACAATTTAAAAAGATAATAATTGTTAGAATCTTAAATATTCTGAAAAGGAAAAACAAGAACGCCGCGAAACAATCTGAATGGTAACGAATACGTAGCTTAAAGAAAAAGCAACAAATAAATAAATTAAAATTAAAATTAAATTAAATAAATAAATATAATAATAAAAATAATAATAATAATGATAATAATAAGTTTTTTTTTAATTCCATGGTTTCCAAGCATGTAATAAAGTGAAAATTTCTACAAAAACTTTGACTTACACTGAGAGGCATCGAAATATATCGATTATTTTGTGTTATTAAGTCGTTTTGGTGTTTCATAAAAACTTGAGATAAACGAATATCGACTTCGTGAGACGTCGACTAACCGCGAGTTAACTGTACATAAAAAAGATTATAATTTTTCTTTTTCTTTTTCCTTTATAGTTTGTTCCAGATAACATTGTTCGACTGAAAATGGGGATAACTGCACCCACCGAAACTGGCCATCAAACAAGCTGTGAAAAAAGTGTGGACAAATTCTACAACAGAATGGATATCGTGTGTACTTCTGATGGTGGTCACACTGAACATCTATAACTTTATGCTATTTTAAGTTTGCAATCTCCCCCCCTCCCTCAAAATGCATGTATCTTCCGTAGTTTTGTAAAATATAGCCCTTCAGAGTTGGGATATTCGTTTGCAATTACCCTTTATATTTTGACGTGCGCGATAGCACTCTGTCGAGTGAGTAGAGTGGGCATAGCTTTTGTAAATGATTTACAAGAGCTCTAAAAATTACTAGAATTGGGAAATACAAAGCAATAAATACTCTGCGTAGATTGAAATTAAATGAATAAGTTAATTAATTAAAAAACTGATACACTTTCATATTTTAAATACGCTGAAAGTGCGATTTATTAAAAGCACTTTTAGCTTACATTAAAGTGCCATTTATTAAGTGTTTAAAGTGCTATTTAGTGCAGCGTCTGTCTTTCTTGTTTCATTAAACAATTCTTATGGCGTGGTATTTGCTAATGAAAGCTGGTACACGGAAAATCCATCGTGGCTCCAATGTCTTCCAAGTTGTTAAACGATACCTCTGGGGGTGCCGATTTCAGGTGGTCGTTGGTCCCTCATCTGGAATGGGTTCAAAATTATAGACCAACAAGCAGAAGTCCAACCCCTTCGGGGGAGCAATGGCACCTATGTCACCTATATCCAGGGCAGTGCAATCGTCTATCCCTGAACACTACAAGAACAACAACAACAGAAGAATTCTTCAAAATTGAAATCCATATTAAAATCGCTTACTAAAACTGTTTTACAACCTCCAACACGCATATTCTAACTTAACTTCTCCTTTGTATGAAACTATAGGGTTTGTTAGCTAAATATGGAGGCTGTCATCAAGCTAGTTTCTGTTTTGGGGACTTATTTCTTGGCACCAAACAGGGTGATGAATCATCAAAAATTGGTAACCTTGACGACTTTTAATATTTCAACTCTCTCACCCCCCCCTAAGTTATCCGGCAACCTTCTTGATGTTTATTTGCTTGTGTTATTAAAGCAAAGCTACGCATGGGCTATCTGCCTAGGATAGGGGATGCCTTGGTCGGAGGACTGTCTAAGGGGTTCTAACGCGTACTCACTTTACATCTAAAGAAAACAGACCAAAACTCCATAAGGTTAGACCGGCATCCACGCTGCCGGACCTTTATACTTCAGCTGTCTACCACATTCAGGGGACTATCCACTCGTCAATGAGTGAACCCTGTTGAGAAACGCAACGAAAACATATCGACGCAAATTATGTAGGCAGATTATGTCCGCAGATATGTCCACAAAGTATGTCAACAGAAAATGCTGACGTGAATCAAATAGCACTCTTGTGCTAAACTACTAGGAGGCTTTGATCCTGATGTGAGGTTAAATCATGTAATTTTTTTTCTACTACTATAGAGGCAGGTAGCCTTAAATTTTAATTCATGATCATTTCACTTCGTTTCTAATAAATACACCCAAATCAATATAACAATTTTAGCGCTCAGGATAAAGGTATGATAAATTTTTCGTTAACTTTCAAGCTCTAAATCTTCATCTCTAGAGGCGATTTTTCTGTCTGAGATATAGGCCTGGTAGATCCCAATAAGGAAGATAAAATGCATTTCTGTTGTAAAGATCTCGAAAATTTCGTACGGAAACAGAAACAGAATTTTACACACACATACACATATATGTATACCGTATGTCTTAGGCGTACAACATGCACTTTCAGCTTCAAAAAATTACTTCTTTTTTCTTGGGCGTGTTATGCATCAAATATAAAACACAGAATATAAAATATAAAAGAAATTGATTAGCGTAGCCTAAATTTACTGATGCGTGTTATGCGCAGGGATATACGGTATATAACACGAAATAATAAACATCCTCTCAAAATTCCAGTTTTCTATTAGCTCCCTTCAAAATTCTGAAGGGGCGTAGAAGCTTTCGTTTTCAAACAGAGGATTTTTTAAAAATCTAGATTTAATAAAAAAGGATTTGATGTTTACCGTCATTTTCCCGGCTTCATAGCTTTAAAGAACTGCTTGTACACGGTGACCTTCAGTCGTGAGCCGAGAATGGAACCCGTAACCTTCCGATTTCCATTCGAACGCCTTGACCACTGAGCTACTACGGCCCTCATTTCCGTCTATTAATTTTTCCGAAGAGCAAAACTTGAGAAGAATTTGATATTAAAATTTTATTTCCGTTTAGTGTTGTGTTGTGTTACATCAAAGTTACGCAAGGCCTATCTGCCAAGGACATGGGGATTGCCTTGGTCGGAGTACTTCTTAATGGGTTCTAACGCGTATTTACGTTACGTTAGAGAAAACCGACCAGAGCCCTAGACCGTTAGATCGACAGCCGCGCAACAGGACATAATACTGAAACTTTACGCTTCAGCCGTGTACCATTTTGAATGTCGTATCCACTCGGACATGGTGGCTATTTCCTTTCACTACATACTCAGGATAGCCTGCACATTTTGAATATAAACGCTGAACTTGTGTGGTTAAAATTTTCATTTAAATTTCACTATAGTGTTACTTCTTTTGTAAAACTACATTTTTACATGTTTTTATGTGAAAAATTAATGTATTTTAGGAACGGAAGCGATTTTTAATTAATTAATTTAAAACTGCTTCCGTTAATTTTAAATTTATTTTACTGGGTTTATTTAATTTTTAATTTCAAACCCTATATCCATCGAAACAATATTTTCAAAAGAAAATTGATGTATTCTCATATAATGAAATTCCTTACAAAACTGCAACTTTTTGTTCTATTTTTAAAATGTTAACATTAAAAAAAAATTACTGACCTTAACAAAACCTTAAGCACACAGGATTTTCGTTAATTATGGAATATAACGCGTTTTTAATAGTTGGACCACCAGCATTAACAATTAAGTCTTTGTTTAATCCTGGAAGCCTTTAATCAAATGAAATTAAAAGAGGGGCTTCCAAAAAGTGCTTGTGTGAGAAAAAAAAAGTTTAATTAACTACTAAGTATGAAAATTCTATTTTCGCGAACGAATTTCAGTGAGAAGCAGAATTTAATTAAATTAAAACATTAGAAGAGGCATTCATTACTATATCTCTAGAATTTAAGGAGATTTTCAATAGTTTTTTTTAACTTAAAAAATTTCAGCTTTCTGTTTTTTTATATTATATTGTTTTGGGGGCTTAGAATTCACGAGAAGTAGACTTAAACAATGAAAAATTACGGAAGCAGTGACATTTAGTATGTGCTTTTGTAGAGCTACGCACATTAATTTAAATATTTTCTTACGCATTTTATTATGAATATATCAATATATTCATAATAAACTTATCCATAATTTCCATTTATCCCTTAGTAGACGTTGCAATAAAGCTTCCGTTCTGGGCTCAGCATTGCATTCTGGGATGATCCTTTGAATGCTGGCCGCCGGGAGGTCGTTTAGCCAATAACAAGAATCCTTTAGGGAGGGAATAGTTATAATATAAGTATTTCTTATTCTTCTTGGTATCAAATTATTTCTTTTCATTGTGAAAAATCGGAAAAGAAATTACAGGGAGAAATACAAGAAACTGGTTACGTCTTTTCGAAGACAGAACTATGTAGTTTCCTTTCTGTGACCAGGAGGTCTATTCCCTCCCGGTTGTTTAAAATGCTCGATGGGTAACTCTGTCCCACCTTGAGATCAATTGAGATGAGAGTCTTAAGGAGGAGCCTCAAAGGATTCTTGTGATTGGCTAAACGACCTCCCGACGCCCAGCATTCAAAGGATCGTCCGAGAATGCAACGCTGAGCCCAGAACGGAAGCTTTATGCAACCTCTACAAAAGGATAAGTGGAAACAGGCAGGCTCTACAAGAGGGGGGGGGGGGTCAGCAACTTTTCTGATAGCTTAAATTAGCATAATTCTATTGATTTATTTTTCGATATCTAAAGAATCAAATTAACACAAACTATCAGCGAATTAATTCTCATAGATTAATCATCCATCAATTAAAAATTTTCTTAGAAAGAATCAAACGGTTTGAACTATTAAAGTAAATGAATTTGCGGAACATTTGATAGATTATGCTTATTCATTAATGCAATCTAAATATTGGTGACACTTTGAATTGCAACTAAAATCTACTATCAAATGTATTGCACTTATTATTAAACTAAAATAAAAGTGGAATGATAAGGGAGAGGAGTTGACAAGGAATGAACTTTAAAGATATAACACTACGGAAACTGTTAACGTGCACATTAGAGATGAGTTCGGGCTCATTTTTTGAAGCCCGAACCCGAAGACTTTTAATCCGAGCCCGCCCGAGCCCGAAATGTCAGCTAAAGACAAATAAAATGAACTACTTCATTAATAGGATACAATAAATTTTGGAGCTTCACACACCTTCTAATCCCCCGTGCCGCTATTTTTTGAAATAAGTGCTTCTATTTATCCCATAAATCACTTTTTAAAATTCGTTTCAAGGAGTACGTTCAACAAAGGAGAAATTTTTCACGAGCCCGAGCCCGAACGCAATCGTGAATTACAGAGCCCGAGCCCGAGCCGGGCCCGGGCTCGGGCTCGGGCTGAGCCCGTCTCATCTCTAGTGCACATTACCTAGGTAAAATGCGGTAAACTCTCTATTCCACTCGTCAAGGAAGCAAATGAGTTAATCTGCAGATTAGCTAGGTAATGTGCATAATAACGGCTTTCCAGCTTTAACGGTGACATATATATGATGATCCTCGGGGTGTAGTCGTGTGTCGAGTTTAGGTAGGTATGATGCCGTCATACAGAATCAACAATCCTTTATTACATCTCTTCTGTATACAGCCGATGAAGCCGCGGAGGACCTGAGACCCCATGGGCGGGCTGCTAAAAATTTTGGAGAAAGTTTATCACGTCCAACACAACATCGTTGTTCCAGAAAAAAAAAAAGCTTCTCCCCCCCCCCCCCCGCGAACTTTCGGTTAAATAGCCCTGTTTCTGCAGTTCACCGCTGGAGGTCCAAGGACGATACATGAATTTTAATTGGCTTTAACTTTGATTGACACTTTCACCTGTCCATTGACTAAACAAAATCTATATGACATCGAAAAAGCTTCTGGAGAGCAGTTGGTATGTTGTTACCCAGCAACTGAAAACGCCACAGCTACAATTTCTAGGAATTTTATACATTTTAAAATAGATTTTTTTTATTTAACGTTTTAACGCGAGGTGTCCTCACCGTGAGGACACAAAACTCTGACTTTTGACTGCTGTCAGTCACGAAGAATAAATTTGATTTCTTTGAAGATTCTTGTGTGACATAGTTACACGAGAATCCTTAGCACATGATTTCCCGTAAAAATTGTCGATTATTTGTAAAATTATCAGGACTACTTTTAAGAGCACTGGCGTCTGCTGAAATGTGAAGAATACGATGGTATACATTGATATAGGAGAACAAATGGATAGACTGCCCGAAGCTAACAAAAAGAGCAGCTTTGCCATCGATCGATTTAACTACCAGCAAGATCTTTGTCAATCGAATCATTCATCGGGTACCTCAGCTGGCTGTGCGTCATTTTCAGCGTTAGGAAATGGTTGTGCTTCAAAGGGTTAAGGTAAATGGAAATATTTAACGAGCACAAATAGAATTACAATAATTTTTAAATTTATATATTTAAATATTAACAATTTTTGTATTTAAATACTAACTGTTTTTCATATATACAGAAAGAAACCTTTACCTCTGGAAAATTCCGTGTGTGACAGAACCAAATTATTTAAAATTATAATTATTTTAAATTGCAGATCATAATTTAATGAGAATGACCTTCAATCCTTTTTTCAAAAGAAAAAAAAACTTTTTTTCTCTTTTCTTAAGTATAAATTAGAGAAAAGTATTACTTAAACAAGCTCTTACCTCTAAAAGCAAAGAACAAAGTTAATCCTATTAACGCCCAAGACAAAAAATACAGAGGGGAAAAAAATCAATATCTTAATTTTTCTTTTAATTTTCTTCCAATTACGTGACTTATTAGTCTCCCAGTCAGCAGAAACTTTTGTTCTTGAATTAAATTTTGAATTACTGAGAGGTTTTTCATGTAACGCATAAAAAAAAAAATCCGAGGGATTACAATTTCAAAAACATTACTTTGATATCACGTTCAATGTTCATTTTGAAATATGACCCACTAAAGAAGGAACAAGGCAGATCATAATGTGTATTTTGATGTTTTCTCATTAAAAAAAATAATGTCAGAAAAAAAAGCTTTGATGTAAAAAAAAAAGAACAGATTGTTATATGAAGTTTTTGCCAGGCTTTAATTTACTTACAGCTCATTAAAGCAACTATGAAAATATTATTTCAATTACTTTAATTTAATGGAAGGTGAAGTTATCCATGTATGAATAAAGTATTACGTGTCATACTGGCTACATAAAACAGGGGGAAGAGGTCATAATAATAGCAGGCAAAAATTTAACCCTTTGAGGCGCAACCCTATCCCAATGCTGAAAAAAGGGCAGCCGTTGCCATCGCTCTACTTAACTACCAGCAAGATGGCGGACGATCGAAACGTTCATCGCGTGCCTGAGATCTAGAGACCCTTTTTTGACTACAGCTGGCTGTGCCTGCCCTTTTTTCAGTATTGGGCAATCTATCCAGCTGTTCTCGCATTCTTCCATTTTTCAGCAGATGTCATCGTGATCGTGACAAATTTTTTACGGGAAAACACGTGCTAAAAAGTAAAGGATTCTCGTGGAGCTAAGTCACCCCCAACTATTTTCATAGAAATCAAATCTATTCTTCGTGACTGGCAACAGTCAAAACGTCAGAGTTTGGTGTTCCCAGAGCGGGAACACTGCGCGTTAAAAGGTTAATGTTGAAGATATTTAATTTTATTCTGTGTTGTGTTAAGTTATGGTAAAGCTAGGAAAGAGCTATCTGCCGAGAATGTGGGGGGTTCTTTGGTCGGAGGACTTTTTAAGGGATTCTAACGCGTATTCGCTCTACATCTGGAAAAAACCGACCTGAAACTCCAGACCGTGAGATCGACAACCACACGATCTGCCAGAATACTGAATACCTTCACACTTCAGCCGTCTGCCATTTTGTGTGTCATATTCATTCGGCCATGGTAAGGCCTGACCTTTCAAAATTAGAAGATAAATTTTTTTCAAGAACAAGTCTTATAACAATTTCCAATGAAGCTGAAAAGATATTATAACTTCTGTTGGTCTGTTTATCCGTACTCTAACTGCCAAAAGCACGTGTCGATTGACGACAAATTTAAATATGGTATTGATATGATGAGGGTTATAATTAAACTTCCCCTATAAACAGAGTTCTACAGACAAAACGAACGGATGAATCGTAACCACAATTTGGCTGTAGACTATGAGATGCTCTCAAAGAATTTCTAAAAAAAAAAGTTCAAAAAACATCCACAAGGTGGCGTATTGCATGAGAAAATAGCAAATTTAAGAACGGAAATGACTAATTCGAAATGTAAAAACAATTTGAATGCCTTTCAATAGTTTTGATCATTTATTAGATAATTTGGGTCCTTTTTTGAACTGATTTCGCTTTGCAAAGCACCATATAATGGACAATTTTTGAACTGAACTTCAAAAAAAAAAAAAAAAAAAAACTACCTTGGACGCATCTTCTATGCAGTCCATAAGCCAAATTTTATGGCAATCGGCTCATCCGTTTCAGCTGCAGAATGCGGAAAGGGGACGTTTAATTATGATCAGGGGCGTAGCCAGGGGGAGGGGGGATATCGGGATATATCCCCCCCCCCGAAATTTTTGAATTAGTGATGAAACTCCGTCTATTTATGCACTTATAAGTTCATATTCCCCCCCCCCCCCGAAAAATTTTCCTGCGCCTGATTATGATCATCCAGTGTGATGTAGTGTTTCAAAATACGTACACGTAGTTTTTAACAGAGATGCTCAAAAGAACTCTAAATTCATGCTATGAAATTGGGCTCTTTCTTAGGTAATCGCACGGCACTGTGCATTACGCGCTGGAGGAAAGATAAAACCATGCTCATATGTTTTATTTATTTATTTACTAGCAAAATAATGATAAAAATATTAAGAAGAAGCTAATATATGGCTGTCGTTATAACTCTACTTGTTCAGAGGATTTATCTTATGCTTTATCGAAGACAAAAATGAATACATAATGAAATGTAACAATATATTTGTTAAGAATTTTCAGTTTTTGTTTAAATATAATTGTTGGAATAATAAAGTAAAAAGCAACAAAAGAGAAATAAAAAAAATTAAATAGCTTCGATGTAAAGTGCAGGTGACATCTATTATTTATTGTAATTGGTAAAGCGGTGAAATAGTGACATAAAGTGTACATTTTTTAATAGCTTCGATCTACCCACAATATTTTGTTAATTCTGAATTACCGCTAATTCACTTGTAAATATTCATACAAAGTGAGTATATTTATTTTATATTTTTTTTCACCTCAAACTAATTAAAGGACCACAGTACTGTGCTGTATGAAGTTGCGAATATCTGTGTTCGCAGTTGTATGCCTTACTTCCGCAGAGTACAATTTTCGAGTAAACAATAGTTTTGTTCTTAATTCATCTCCAAGCAATATAAATGGAGACTTATTAATACATTAATAGTATTTAGGAGCGATTGTGGTTAAGATATAACAGAAATTCCAAACTTTTTGTCCAAAGCCTAAACTGAGTTTTCTTTTATGCTTATTCTTAAAGTTTTTTAAATTAGTCTTTTTTACTCTTTTAGGAATTTTCTTTACGGAGGTTTTGCACTATCTTACAGTTTTAGCACATAGAGAGTCACAGTTCCCAGCAAACACAGCCGTATCGGGTAAGGGATGGGCCGACATCGGCAGTACCGTTTCGATGTCGGCATTGGCAAGATGGTAATTGGAGCGGTGTCGGTTCTGTGTCGGCAAAATGCGTTGGCGTAGGCAAAAGAAAGGTGATTTCGGGCGTGCAACGGTCCGATTGCGGCAAGTCTTTTAGGGTTAACATGCGATTTCGGCGATGTACTGCATAACCGACATCGGTCCAGGGGCCCTAGCACGATCTTCTCGGAAACCTTTCCGAAGCGGAAAAACAACCCTTTTCTCACTCATGACGTCACATTCCGAAAGGGCGTCAATTTGGTCTACCACGATGCTCTCGGGAACGTTGCGATATCGGAAACCCTGTCGGAAATTTCACTTTTTTTCCCCGGCACGGTGAACGCGAGTGAGAAGCTCTTTCCGCTTCGGATACAAGTCAGCGTGCGTGGTTATTTGTTCTGATGGTAGTTGTTTACATCAAAATAATGGCTCAGTTTTAATTGTAGCAACTGTTGCACAACAATAAGATGCTAGAAGGGTTCATAGGAATCGAAATTCGATTCCTAGGTGTAAATCCTTTGAATTAAGCGACGACGAATTTATCAACAATTTTCGGTTGAATAAATCATTAGCATTCCAACTGATTCAAGAAGAGTTTAAAAAATATTTAGAGCGTAGAACAATTAGAATATAATAATGCTAATTTTTAATGATATTTAAAATTTATAAAATAACAGTCTGCTTAACTTTTGTCAAGCTTTCACATTTTTAATAAAACCTCCACTGCTGTTTAATTTTTGTGCTAGAGATTTCAAATCCTCATTTCGTTTGCTGCGCTCTATAAAAACTGGAAAAGTTGTTTTCATTTAAGTAATGATTTTCTTCCATTGCTTGGACGATAATTTCAATCTGATTTGTTTTTACTCGAATAGTACCGTTTTTATTTTATAAGGAGGAGGCACGGCTTCAGGAAAATGCGGATTTCAATGAACTTTGGCATAATGGTCATAATGGCCATGTGAATATACTGAGTGTAAAATAAAGTTTATAAAAGGTATTGAAAAACTGTCAGCACTTCATCAGAGGTCGTTAAATCGGAAGGGTCGTAAAATTGTGAGTTGACTGTATATTTATTTATATATTTTTAAAATTTTATTTCTGCTATTCAAAGAATATATTTTTACAATTGATGATGCTTAAAAAATTAATACTCTTGCTGTTGCATCACGAACGGGTGACAATTAGGGAAAAAATAGTCTGTCTGACAAAAATTAATGTACCTTAAAGAAATATTGAGTTTTGTGGGTGTTAAAAGTGATTTATTTTGAAAGTGTAAAATTCTGATGAATTAATTACCAAGATTCGCGTATTTAAAAAAAAAAAAAAAAAAAATGTGCAGGAATATATTGCGCAGCACGGGGTTCGATCACATAACGCCCTAGTAATAGTCCCGCGTCTTACCGATTCAGCCACCGAAGCGCAACTAACTTTGCACGCAACCTACGATTAAAGTTTTGGTAAAGCGGTTCGAAAACCGATATTAATTTTTTTTTTTGACTGTATTTGAGTACTGCGCATTAGTATCTTACACGTTGTATATTCACATGGTATAACACAGCCAGAGATCGACTAGCAAAATAAGACAAGACGTGGTACCTATTTAAGTACTATGTCATAAACTTGAACTACGTGCTCGAATGCGGCAAAGAGTGCCTTGTTTTGATTGGTTGATAGCATCCCCTTCCGATACTCTCGGAAGAGGCATAAAAATTCTCACTTCCATTAGTCGAAACCATGGTGGTAGAGTCAAAATGAGGGTATCGGATATTTATCCGAAGATTTTCAGTATCCGTGAGTGAGAACTATCCGTGACGGATGCTTTCCGATAAGATCGTGCTAGAGCTCCAGAAGTGTAATTTCTAAACTGACCGGTATAGAACCAGCAAGCAGCACATATATGTTGTTAAAGTAATACTTTTTAATTTATGGTTTCGATACTTACATGTTTTGAGCCCGTAGGATTGAAGTGCCCCCTTCACAGACAAATAAAGAAAAAAATCATTCTATCTGGTTAATTTACCGACTTTGCTTTTTATAATTTAGTATTGAAGGGTTTCTAACGCCGCCCCCCCCTCAACCCTCAAAGGGGGCAGTTTCTGTCTAGTTATTCATATTTCTAACTAAAATCATATGACTATAAATTTCATTTTATATATAGTTGTTCTTAAGTACTTCCAATAAAAAAAATTAAAAACTAAATAAATAAAAATAAAATACCTGCAAAGCAGAACATAAAACGTTGCATTTTAGAGGTTCACAAATGGTTACCACCATGGCTGAGAGGATAAGGCACCGAACATGGTTGAAGTGTGAAGGTCCAAGGTTCTGGTCTACCGCGTATCTGTCAATCTGCAGTTTAAATTTTGGGTGATTTCCCTCAAATGAATGTGAATTTGCGTTCGATAAGGTAACCAGATTTTTGAACATATAATTGAGGATAAATCACCGTTGTATCCCCAATTCTAGAACATAAATTGGGGGAATTTGATAATTTTTTTATACATTCAAAACATTATCTAATATTTATAAAATAAAGGAAATGTGATTGATTTTCATTAATTAGGGAATAAATCATTAAAACTAATGTTCAACCCCAATTTTACTGTTTATTAATTGTTTTATATTTAGGAATAAACGTTAGAGCCCTTTAAGAATTCCTCCGCTCAGGACACCGACATCCTAGTCTGACTTACACAACAGAACTTTCTGAAATTATATTGGATTAAAATTGTAGAAAAAAGATAGTTTCATTTGTATTGCCATAAAAAATTAAAAATATCAGCACAATTTATAGTTAAGGAACTTTTCTATATAATAGATAGTTGCTGGCAGAAATGAAGACTCCCGATTAAATGAAGGTTCATGAATCAGGATAATTTGAACCTGTGCTTTTTGTGGTGTCTGTGCTGTAGGGTAGCTGCCCCCCCCCAAAAAATCTACTACATAATATTGTGCACTCTAAAACTATTTTTTTCTGCTTCAAAACGGGGGTGCGACTATTACACGAGTAAACACGGTAATAAAAGGCGCATGTGTAGTTCTTTAAAAATACGCAAATTAATGTACACTAATAAATAATATGTGCTAATCAAATTTTCCTCGGTCAGTCCGATATATATTCTTATTTCACTTTCAAAATTTTACTCCCTCAGATTTAAAGAGTATTTCAGATTAACAAAAACTCGAATTCATTCAGTTGTGCATTCATTAATAGCCAAATATGGCCAAATATGGGGTCACTTCAAATATTTCACGCCAAATACTTAGACGTCAGCAAGGGATAAAATAAGCGGAGTGATACAATTTCTACGCTCTCCCCTCAATAGCCACCAGAGTTATTTCTATGTTCATAGCCCCTGCCTGCCCCTGAGCATAGATACCCCTGAGGGGGGGGGGTGAGTAAAGCAGAAAATGTTGAAAGCATCTCCCTCTCCGCCCTTGAAATGACCTGCGGAACTAGCCCTGTTGACTTGTTTGTTTTCACGGAAGGAAGCGCAATTCGTTACGAAATTCTTATAGAGAGCGAAAAGACGAAATATAATGTATATATATATATTTTAAATATTAGAAATATGATTTACTCTAGCAACAATCTAGACCATTCGCTCTTGTTCGTTGGCAAACCGATCAACAAAGTTCTCTAGGATAGGATGAGATTTTTAACAATATCTCGGTTAAAAGACTTTGCCGAGATATTGTTAAAAGCTACTTTGGCTTTGCTATTTTGTAAGGATAAGTAAAAAATGCCTTCTTGAAGTCAACTTAAAAAAAAATTCTCTAGTCTCTGTACAAGGAAGACACTTAGACAAGATACGTCCCCAAAATGGTTTTGTGGTACTTTATTATCCCGTCCGTCATTCCCACCCAGGGTTGGATAAAAACCCTTAAAAAAAAAAAAAAAAGAAAAAAAAAAGCGTTTTTTGGTTTAAATCGGGTTTTTTTTTGTTTTAAACCAGTTTTGTTTTAAAATCCTTTTATAATTACATGCTGCATATTTAAGAATAAAATTATTTGTAAGATGTTCAAATAAAAATTAATATTTCTTCTGAAAAGAATTAAAACAAAGTAAATAAACAATTGTTGCCATACTTATGTGGACATTGAAATAATTCAATTTTAATATTTTATTTAAAGATACTATTTTTTTATATTTAGTATCTCCTTATATAATACGTTAATGTATGCGGTACCAAAATGGACGATATTTTTATGCTGGGAGCGGCAACAACTAGATGTAACCATTAGCGTAATAACAATAACACGCGCGCCAAAATCAAAATTAACAGCTTAATGACGTCAAGTGAAGCAGGCATATTCGTTACTGGTTACGTATGTCACGCAGTAGCTAGATTGCAAAATAACAATGCATACGCGAAAAAGCAAAATCTTTCAGACCTTTTTACTTCACGCATATCGCACATTTAAAAAAAAAAAAAAAAACGCTTATACACTGCTGGCCATCGTAAATGCAACACCCTGAAGGAAGCATGCAAATAATATGAAATTTACAACATGCATTAGCTGAGGTGAGATATGCAAATGATTAGAATTTCAGCGCAGACGCACATCAAGCGCGCCTGTGGCGCCACCTCAAAGCGCTATTTAAGGCTTGGAGATTTCGACGGTTTCAAGTACAGCAATTGTGTTTTTCTTGCTTTTTTTTCAAAAAAAACGATAAATTATGCCTCGTAGGAAACAACGATCATCTTTTGATCAAGTATCCGAGTTTGACAGAGGAAGGATAGTGGCATACCGAGATTGTGGGTTATCTTTCAGGGAAATCAGTCATCGTATTGGACGAAACCAAACAACTGTGATGCGGATATGTGATCGTTGGGTGCAGGAGGGTACGACGGACAGACGTGATCGACCGCATCGACCTCAGTGCACCACGTCACGTGATGACAGGCAGATTGTACGCATGGCAGTGACGGACCGCTCAGTCACATCACGAACCATATCACAGCAGATTCAGTCTGTAACGCATCATCCAGTGTCTGCGCGTACCATTCGACGTCGTTTACAGCAGAATGGTCTGTCCGCAAGACGTCCGTTGCTTTGTCTACCTCTGACGCGGAACCACAGACGTCTCCGCCGCCAATGGTGCGATGAAAGAAGGATGTGGACGACAGAATGGAATGAAATTCTCTTTACTGACGAGTCACGCTTCTGTATGCAACACCACGACGGTCGGATTCGAGTCTGGAGACACCGTGGAGAGAGGATGCTGAACAGCTGCATTATGCACCGTCACACTGGTCCTGCACCGGGTATTATGGTATGGGGCGGTATCGGATATCTCTCTCGCACTCCTCTAGTACGCATTGCCGGTACTTTAACCAGCCAGCGCTACATCTCCGAGGTGTTGGAGCCAGTTGTCCTTTCTTACCTTCAGGGCTTGCCAACAGCCATATTTCAGCAGGATAATGCACGGCCACACGTGGCACGCATTGTCCAAGGGTTCTTCGTCAATCACCAGATTGAATTGCTTCCCTGGCCGGCGCGCTCTCCGGATCTTTCGCCGATAGAAAACATGTGGTCCATGGTTGCTCAACGACTGACCCAGAGTTCATCCCCAGCTGTCACACCAGATCAACTTTGGCAACGTGTGGAAGCTGCTTGGTCTGCTGTACCCCAAGAACACATTCAAAGTCTCTTTGAATCAATGCCGAGGCGTGTGGCAGCTGTGATCTCCAACAACGGCGGCTACTCTGGGTACTGATTTTGGCAGGAACCACGCTTCATAGAATGCTGTAAATTTAATCATTTGTTACTTGGTCAACATGTTATCTACACAATAAATTTTGTTGTGATATCTCTTGTTTTTCTTGGTGTTGCAATTTGGGTGGCCAGCAGTGTATTTTAGCCATTTCCTGTTTCCATACACGAAAAAGCAAAATGTTTCTGTTTGGTTTGATTATGGCAATGCTACTCTAGGACGATCTGCCAAGTATCGGGGGGTGTCTTAGTAAGAGGACTTTCTCAGGGGTTCTAATGCGTATTCACGTTACATCGGGAAAAAACCTGCCAAAACTCCAGACTGTAGATCGACAGCCGCGAGATGGGTCCGAACCTTGGACTTTCAGCCGTCTATCATGTTCAGTGTCTGATCTACTCGGCTAAGATTAAATCTCAATGGGATTTTAAAACTTGGTTTAATATTCAAAATGCACACTTTGTCGTATACACACTTTAGTCTTAGTTATCAAGATTTAAAAACTTTTTAAAAAACATTTAATTTCTTCAAAAGGGCTTTTTATTTCAACATTTTTATTTTTTCAAATCACCTTTTCTGTCTATTTTTCAAATTTGGAAGAAGGGTAAAATTTATCCTTGGTGGGGGGGAAGATTTTTTCAAGTAGTACTGTCCCTTAACGCACCTCCTGGCTACGAGCCCGGACGTTGGTAGCATAGGGCAAGGCGGAACTTGACCCCCTATGCCTTTTTGTATGACGTTTGTCTTCCTTCTTTTTTATTCTTTCCAACATGATAATCGTCCGCGCAGCGGCCGAGCGCATAGCACTCTGAACTGGGAGATGGAAGATGCCTGTTCAAAACCAGGTTATTTCCATGACCTAACCGTTCGGAGTTTCCCGTGGTTTCCTCCAAAACTTAGCGTAAGTAAGGGTTAAGACACCTTAGAAAGACTTCCACGGAGGGCATCCTCCCTACCGGTGGCCGTAATCTTCCAAACAAACAAACCAATATGATAATTAGCGTGTATGTTGCCCCCACCCAAAAGAAAATAATGGCTAAGGCCTCGGTCTTTCTGAATGCTCTTAACTGCTTTTGATCAAATTAGTTAAATATTTTCAAAATTAATTTTCATTACAATTCTTCAAGCAGATTCCGCACAGCCAAAAAGTAAATGTACTGGATTTTTTGCTATCGCTGAGATTAATGACCAATACGGTATTGGAAAATACTCGTGCACAACAGGAACGAAGGTATGGTTAGCATAAACAGTCGAGTTAAAATATTTTTTTTTTCTAATGACGCACTTGACCATCAGTCATTCGGCGCTACTAAGGCTCAATATACTGATCACTTATATACTATAGAGACACCTAATAGGTAGACCGTTGATCGAAAAAAACGACACCGGAAAACTAGGCCACGGTCTAGGACACCCAAAATTTTAGGGGCGACAAGAATACTCCATCAAAATATTTTTGGTAGCATAGGTCATCAATTAAAAAATATCAAGGTATAAAAACCGGAAACATAAATCACATCGAATTCATTGAGCATGCTGCCCTCTTCCAAATCTGAACTAGGCCCTACCCTTAACTTCATAGTTTTTCTTGAATATTAATGCGCAAGTATATATTTCGAGAGTCTACATCCCATCCCCCCCCCCCTCAACACACACACACACGCACAAAACTTGAAAGATAATACATTTGATTAAAAACAATTTTTTTTACTATAAATAGAGTAATAAATTTTATTTTATAATAAAGATAATGTGTTTGGATTTTAAAGTATTTATGAACTTAAAAATAAAAAAGATAATAAAACTACTCTTTTTTTTTTTTTAGATTAGTTTTTATCCCCGGTCAGTTTTTAATGTCTTAAATCACCTTTCGTAAATTGTGTCACATTCATGTTTTATTCATTTTCACAGTAACAAGACAAATTAAAAAATTTTGATTAAAAAAATCTAATCTTTTAAATGCATTTTTACTTTTTCTAAAAGGTACTTCGGCTTAGCTGTAAAATTAAATGTGAAAATTATTTTATTTTTAGCGATGTGTATCACTTTAAATGTTTCTAAATATCTTAACCATTTCATTTCATTTATTTGACAGCCTTTTAAGTGCTTCCAGATAAATCACCATACTTTTTATCCGTTTTTGCAAGACCCCCCCCCCCTTCACACACACATACAAATAAATAAATAAATAAAGTTAAAAAAACTCTTCTGAACTATAGTTTTGTTATAATTACTTCTATTTGTATCAAAATACAACGGAATTTTACAGTGTAAAATGATTCATGCCTATAATATATGTTCTGTTGTAGATTTAGGCATCAACATAATTTCTTTTTCATTTTTAAACAAACAAGCACTTCACCTTGAAAATAATCAATTAAAGAAATACTTAAACTCGTTAACTTAATTCATTAAAGTCTTTATAATTTGCCAATTATTTTATTTGTTTGCTGTGTTGAACAAGAACCAGAACTGATGATCTAGAATCGGCCCAACAGATTTAACGGGCACATTGATCTTGTGTACATGTTTTTCTTAGATCCATAGTCCAATTCTCTATCACTGTCCTGTATTTACCCCAATTTAATATTAAGTAAAGTCTGTTTTTATTACTTACCAACCAAATGCCATAATCGAAATAAATAAAATAAAAAGTTTTTTTTTGTTTGTTTATTTGTTTGTTTATTTGTCAGTTTGTATGTATGCTCATTCGCTATGGGCGCCAAGACTGTTTGTCGGTTCTGGACTAAATTTGGCGCACTGGACAATTGATTTCTAACCAACTACGGCTTATTATTACTGGTTTATTTTTATAAGTGCAAGATTTTATTCTGATTCATAGCAATTTATCTTGTTAGCTTTTAGGTCTTAAATAATAATTATTAGAATAATGAATAATTTATAAGTATACAGTGGTGGCCAAAATTGTGGACATTTCTAGAAGCTTTTTTTTTTCTAAGTTCGTATGCGTATAAAAAAATGTTATGTTCCACAAAATGCTAACTCTTTTACATCACTTTAGAGATAATTTAATAGCGATTTCAATTCAAAAAAACAAAATTAAAATATTTGTAGTACAAAAGAAGTTAAACGAGATAATTATCGAGATGCATTAGATATTGAAGATTGCAGTGAGTTATCAGCAGTTCGTAGGGTAGTCTTAATTTTTTATTACAGCTTCGCATCGATGTTTTATTGAGCTGACGAGAGATTATTCAAGCTCAGAAAAGTAACAGTGATTGACTTGGAAAGTTAGAAATTACAATTCACTTCATCACTGTATTTGTTTTTCAGATTAAAGTAACTATAACTTTTACTCTAGTGAACATATTTAAATTTAGTTTTGTGCATTGAAATTAGTTATAAATTCTCTTTAAAATGCTGTATGAATTTGATTTTGCGAAACTTAACACATCCTATTAGCATACAAATTTAAAAAACCTAAAAATTTCCTAAAGTGTCCACAATTTTGGTCACGACTTTATATTTATATATAAATATTTTTGTTTTTGAAAATATTCATTTTAAACATTAGTGCTGTTATTTTGAAGATGCTTTTTTAAAAAATTAAATTATGCTATGAATGAGGCATTAAAAAAACCTCTAAATTAAATGCTAGTGTAATTGTAATGTTTTTAAACAAATTTTCATTTCTAATTCTCATGAAAATTTTATTCGATACCATAAAGTGACATTGTAATTTATTCTAAATGTCTATGATCAATATTTAAAGAAGAAAACCGTAGGTCAGGGTTTTTGGACACGCTCAGACAGTAATAGGGATTGGAAGTGATTATGATTTTTATTTAATATTAAAAATATTAAACTTTTACTTTCACTGTAAATTGTCACGAAAATTATTTAGGTTTTGTTGTTAAGACAGATCTACACGAGAGCTGTCTTCTTACTTAAGGCATGCCTTTGGCGGAGGACTTTGTAAGGGGTTTTAACCCAAATTCACGTTACATCTGGAGAAAACAGCCGCGCGGTAGGCCGGAACCCTAGAAATTCACACTTTAGTCGTTATCAACTGTCATGAAATTTGAAAAAGTTATTTATACTATAATGTAAAAGTTACTTGATTAATTTTTTTACAGTTTTATAAGATAAATTTATATCTTATAAAGCTCCCTTTCCCTTCTTTATAAGGCATATAACTTATTAAACTTTTAAGATAAAAAAAAACATGCTGAAATACGCAAGAATGACGATATATAAATAATTAGAAGGATAACTTATCAAATATTGAACCTCATATATGAATAAAATAAAGCAATATATATATATATATAATACTCTCATTTATTTATATATATATATATATGTATATGGGGGAAAGTACTATTTACTTTTTTTCAACAAATACCTTTTTTGCATAAAATATTTTGTATTGCATTAAAAATAAAAATAAATAAATAAACGTTTTAAATAAATAATATAAGCCCTAAAATATCCAGAAAGCATTTAAAAAGAGTACAGCCGACTGGAATCGTGGTGGACAGGTTTTTCTTTTTGGCCCAGCATGGGGAAAAGCGAAAAGAAAGATTTTGTGACCCCACGACCCTACCCCCTTACGCCATGCGTGTGAAACCGTGAAACACGGGGTTACAAGAAATCAACAAAGTACATTCTCGCCAATACCTAAGTTTGGCATGCTATGGAAGCTTTACTTATAATTTTTTTTCACACTTAATTTCTAAATTCTTTTAATTATTTCACTCAAATAACCCGAACATGAAATATAAACTTTATTTCAGACCTTAACAGTTGAAAAGTATCTTAGTTTTTTTCCCCAAGCGAATCATACGATACGAACTATTTAACAGCTGCGGATAGCAGTGCTGATAGCGCTTACTGTCAGTGTTGTTTTGTTAGTTGTTTATTATGTTTGGATATGATGAGATGAGAGTATTGAGAGTTTGAGGTAAAGGAAGACTTCCAGTTTCCTGGCTTTCGTGTTCGGATTGAAAAGTAAAGATACAAGAAAAAATATTTTTCACTAAGACTAATTGGATTAAGACGAACGTTAAATGAATAATTAAGTTCTTTAACATTGTTTTAATCTTTTTGGTTAGCCCTATATAACTTGGTAACAACGGTAAGCTCCAACAACAGTAAGTGAAATATTTATCTAACTATTGCATTAAAAATTATTTTGCTTTTCTTTATAAGGTACATGGGGTTAAACAATTTCTTTCTTTATTTATTTATTGTACATTGTGCTAGCTCCAATTTTCAACGTTTATTGTATTACATTTTTTAGTTATAGATAGTTTCTTGTATCTGTTTTTAAGGATCTTTATTTTCAGATTTTTTTTTTAATTTTGAAATTTATTTAGATCATAAAAATAAGGAATAAAACAGTGCTGTTTATACTGACATTAATCTCACTTAAGAAAAGACTCAAATTGTATCTGCATTCAATATATGTGCATTTTAATCGGAAAATATCTGCATAAAAAATATCAAGCATTTTGACTTAGAAAAAATAGGAGGTTTTTCAATTTTGGAAACTTAGCAAGTCTGTATTCAACAGGGGTAAAATTGTTACAAAAAGGTATTTTCTTCTTTAGAAAGAAGATTATACAATGAAATATAAAAGTACATAAATATGAAAATAGATCTTTGCTTGAAGTTTATATTTCTTTTTAATAACAAATAGTGTACATTTTTTTTTTTCGTGGGTAAGAGGAACTGCTCATAAAATAAAAGTTCAGTAATATAAAATAAAATATTTACACGAAATAAGTGATTTTCTCATAATAAACATGGGTTTATTAATAATTAATTCTATAATTAGTTCTCTACTGCAACAATCAACCCATTAAAAGTAATGATTATTATTATTATTATTATATGAATGACTACACCACTAGGACTAATTTTGTTAAAAATACTTAGTAAAATCAAAAAATATTTGTATGCTTTCAGGAAAATGGATGATGAAATTAAAAAGGAAAGCTTTTTGTGAAATTAACCGAAATTAGTTGGTGATTCAACAAATATTGGTTAATTCTTCAAATAATACCCTTAGTTTCAGAAAAAGCTTTTAATTTAATCAAACATTTTTAAAAAACAAATAATTTTATTGATTTAGCTAAGTATTTTTAACAAAATTACTCCCAGTGGTGGAAAGTTATTTATATATTAATAATAATTATTATTACTGTAATGGGCTGTTACTGTCCTAGAGAACTAATTATGAAACTAATTGCGGTATTTTGTAAATATGTAAGGTGCTGGCCGGTTTTCGATATTTTGTCGTTGCCGATACCGCACCAAAAACGTTATGGCTTTGGTTCAAAGATGGCATAGGGCTGGGCCGACACCGTTGTCGTTTTTGCCGACACCTATCCAAAACCACCCCATCCTTTCGGCCCGACACACGCCCAGGCGGACGTAAATTTGTCGTTTTCGGCACCGGCTGAGCGATATCGCCCCGGCACATTCTGCGTCGGCATGCCGATGTCGGCCCAAAACTTATCCGATAGGGCTGTGTTTGCTGGGTTACCCCATTGAGAGAATATACAAAATATATGTTTATATTTGTTATGAACGCAAAATTACACCTTACTTCTTTTGCTTTCCTCAGTTTTTGATTTATAAATATAAAATTTATTTATTTATCCGAAATTTAACTATATTTCATAAAAATTGGTTTCAAACATTTACTCTAAGCTTTGCTGTTTAAGGTTTACTGTCATAAATCCGTTCCCGATTCTAAGCAGTTTAATATTGACAAATTTGATTTATCATTTTGAAAGGAAAGTACAATAAAAACCATTATACGTTTTATAAATAAATCTATTTTCGTGATGAAAATTCATGTGTTTCTTAATATTTATAACGCTATCTTTGCTTTTGTATTTTTTAAAAGAACCCATTCTTAGTTTTTTTTTTCTATTCTAGAAACTGAAAAGAGCATAGTTTTGCTTTTATGCAGAATCGATCATGTTAAAAAAAGTATCAGCAGCTTTCAATAAATCCTTAATAAATGATTAATCGGAAAGATGCACTTTACTTCGGTTTTACAGACTTTGGATAAAGGAATAGCGTTGATCAGTATCGCATCACTAAAGTGACCGTTTTTTCTTTACCGAAAATCAGGACACTTCTAAACCGCAGAGACGGGAGGGGTAAAAATCAATCCCGAACGCCCCTCCCCCTACTCCCCAAGATTTTGTTTTTTCTACGCATAATTTGATTTTCTACTTTTATGAGAAAAATGAGTTGTCACGAATTATATCATCTCGCCGCGCTGGCAAATATCTAAAGTGCACTATAATTGCTATAATGGCATAGTTAACGCCACCAAATATTTCTACTGGTACCAATACTCCAGCTGGACCGAACCGGCTTTAAAATAATCTGCATTTTAATTATTTTTCATTTTCAAGATATTGGGTTCTAACATTATTGAAAACTCACGGTTTAGATTCACCCTGCTTGGAAAGATACAATTTTGCCAGACAGTACGTAATACCAAGATGGCGCTTTTAAAATCAGTTACAAATAGTTACTTTGTTTTGGAAAAACGCATAATCGCTAATTCTAAACTCCTGTTGTTTAAGCGAACTTACTATTTGAAAATTGTCAACTTTGTGTAACACACTTTGAGTTATTTATTTCATATAATTTTTAATTTGGCATAAAAAATGGGTGTCATTCTACTTCATGTTCGTCAATTTCACGCGATTCTACATACTTGGATTGCTTTGTTGCAAAGGAATGAATGATTTTATGCCAAATCTGGCAACCATTATGTTTTATTTTTTCAGTTTTTTATTAATATCTTCTAAAATAATTCGATTTTCGAAATTTAAGTCAGCTTATCAGGTCCCTCGAAATTTCCACGGACACGTTTATCGAAATTCAAATCCACCCGGTTTTAGGAGAAGATAGTCGAACAAGCTCTTGACAGCGGAGGCGACAGCGACCGTTACTTTTTTTTAGAATAGAGAAAAACTGTTTTGGGGAAATATTCATATGGATTGGGGGGAAAGTTGTGAGTAAATACATCTTCTGCAACCCTGCGTACCAGCATTGGATGCTGATGAGGATGAAAATTACTTAACCAGACTTGAAATCGTTGTCTAAGCACATTACGAAAGATATATTAACGCTTACGGATGTAATTCTGGATGATTTCTTTTCTGCTGATGATAACATAGCCTCCCAACCTTTGATGGATGATGATACTATTAGTAGGACTCAAGAAAAAAAATATATATAACATAAAAATAAAAAATAAATGAACAGCCCCTTCAGGACAGCAGCTGCATTAGAGGAATTTTCGAATGAGAAACTCACTATATACCAACAACTTCCAAAGGTTTAGAAAGTGTAGAGACTAACCCTTCGAGGCGCAACCCTTTCCCAATGCTGAAAAAAGGACAGCCGTTGCCATCGCTCGACTTAACTACCAGCAAGAAGGCGGACGATCGAAACATTCATCGTGTGCCACAGATCTTGGGACCCTTTTCTGACGACATCTGGCTGTGCCGGCACAGCCAGCAACAAATGGCTGTGCCGGCAGTTAAAATATATGGCAGTTAAACATATATGTTTAACTACACTAATCTTTGAAAATTCTTTAAAAGACTTCTGCAATACAGTATACTCTTGATAATCCGGCAGTTGGTTAGTTCGGCACGTTCAATGATCCGGTGCTCTTGGGAAATACGTAACATATTATTTTTCGATCAGCCGACCTTATCGGATGTGAACATGCGTGCTCGAACTTGTGCTTCCCCCCCCCTCTTTTGGTCACCGTTTTCTAGCTTACCTAATCTATTTTGTAATGTATTTATCTAGTGTACCAAACGAAAGCACATAACTTTGCATAAAAAACAAGAGATCTTGATAATCCAGAATTATTCGATAATTCGGCTTTTGTCTGGTCCCATACATGCCGGTTTATCAAGATTGTGCCTGTAGTGACATACTGATGAAAACTACGATAATGACTTTTCAGAAAATTTGAATCTATCGTATTTCTTGTAATTATAAAATTCTGATCAAGACAATATTTAAATCAATTAGACTTTTTAAAATTATATTTTTAGCCCGGTATACGTGCTTTGAACGCTAAGTCTTAAAAAAAGTTTAATGGTATCCACTTATTTTTTGTGCGTTTACAGTTTAATTAAAAGAATTACACCTTAAGCTTGTTAACTAATTTTTTAGCTAAAGGAAAATGACCTAGGGAATACAAAAAGGATTGTTTTACCGTAAAGTTTAATTATTCCCCTTTCTCGATTTTTTTTAACGAGATACTTAATTTTTTTTTATTTTTATGAGATACTTTCGCAAAACAACCATAGTTGATTAAAGGAAGGGAAAATATGCTGCTTTTTATGTTAAAGCTGTACTGAAAAGTGTATCTTTTGAAAAAGTGCATTACGTAGTATGTAGGGGGCTGACTAAAATCGGATTTTCGAATATATGCAAATGTAATAGTACGAAAAAGTTGCCCAGCAATATTCTTAGGAAGAATGCAAAATTTGAGCGAAATCAAAGTTATCTTCAGTCGCAGTTGGCTTAAGGAGTCAGAAGTTCTGCTATTTTACTAAATCATTGGTATAAAGAGCAAAAAATTAAATAATATATATATCTTATAAATAAAAATGAAATTCTGTTTGTTTGTTTGTTTGTGGATTTGATTCGTATACAAATCCACAAAAATGTACCTATCGGCCTGAAATTTAGCACAGATATGTAAAATAATATAGAATAACTCATAGTCCACTTTAAAACTTTGAAAGTCCACCCGTTCCCGGAATTTAAGAGATTTTTTATGCTCTTCACGCAAAAATCTTTCCGTAATTGTAACCCCTGTAGTGAAAAAAGTGTGAAATAAGGATCGTGGTTGCCATGTGTGGCGATTGTGCCGAATAAAATGTCGTTCGTATACAAATCCACAAACATGGACCTATCGGCCTGAAATTTAGCACAGATATGTAAAATAATATAGAATAAATCGTAGTCCACTTTAAAACTTTGAAAGTCCACCCGTTCCCGGAATTTAAGAGATTTTTTTATGCTCTTCACGCAAAAAGCTTTCCGTAATTGTAACCCCTGTAGTGAAAAAAGTGTGAAATAAGGATTGTGGTTGCCATGTGTGGCGATTTTGCCGAATAAAATGTTTGAAATTCTCAAAGTAAAAATAAAAGAATAATAATGATTTTTTTTTGTTAGTTTATATTCGTAAGGTTATTTTTTTAAAATTATAATATCGTGTGCATGGGAAATCAGAGCAGGAATGTAATGCTTTACACGCAAAACAATAAGAATTGAAGATTTCCGAGGCTAATGTGTAAATTTTTTTAGTTTGGCGAAAAAATAAAATGGCTGAAATATGGATTTTGAGTAAGTGAGTTCTATCAGTTTGCACAGTTTTCGGCTTGGCGCAATTTATTGAGAGCTTAAGGAAATAGATTTTTGAAAACAAGTGCAAAGGTTTTATTAGAATACAGCGTTAAATTTTAATGATCCGTGAAGAAATAATGCAGTTATTAAGGGATTTCAAGCGATCTAACTTCCGAATTCTCGCCAATTGAGTACATTGTTTTAAGTTGGGGGAATTCCGCCAAATTTCGAAATATTGAAATCTTCTCATTTAGTACATCGGAGTAACGATGAATAAAACACATTATAGTTGATAATTTAAAAAAAAAATCGGCTGTATTAAAGAATTCCAATTTTCAAATAAATGCGTGCTACTCTTTGGCGGTCGAACCATTTCCCATATTGACTACTGCTAAGTCAATGCTTCGAATGATTCCCTGAAAAAACTCTTGCAAAATGGCGTATGTTGGCACTTTGGCGAGGCTTAGATTTGAAACTGGATTTTATTTGAGACTGGTATATATAATAACACTGGTTATAGATAAAAATGAATGTTGGTATGCGTTTATGAGGTTGAAAAACTCAACAACAAACAAACTCAGGTTGAAAGGCTCAACGGTTGAAACAGCACCGTTGAGCACCGTTGCACGGTGAAATTTGGTTCACCTAAGTCTTTTATGATGGAGAAGGTTTTTATGCTATCCGTTTTCCTTAACTTGCCATTTGGTGCCGCAGCACAACGTTGAATTCTATTCCGTTTAGCCGTTTGCTTTGCGAATATCGTCCAACCGATTTCGATGAAATTTCGTACACGCGAATATTAGAACACGGAGAATATTTTTCACTATCCATTTTGCTGTAACTTGCCGCTAAATGGCGCTGCAAAGCATCAACTTCTATACCGTTCGACTGATCGGCATAAAATTTTTTATACTTACACATTTGAGCACGAAGAATATATTCTAACTGCGTTCCTTTTGATGTTACTCACCACTAGATGACACTGCAATGCATTATTATTTTAACTCGCCACTAGATGACGCTGCAGCAGGCCAAATTCTTGACCATTCAAACGGTCGCTATGAAAATCAGTATACATAGCTATTTGAACAATGAGAATATTTTGGCGTTATCCATTTTGCTATAACTCGCCACTTGACGGCGCTGTAGCAAATCATTACTTAAATTAACTACTAGATGGCCCTGCAGTGTATCACTTCTTGACTGTGCAAATGATCGCTATGAAAATTGGTATACATAGATAGTTGAACACGGTCGCTATGAAAATCAGTATACATAGCTATTTGAACAATGAGAATATTTTGGCGTTATCCATTTTGCTATAACTCGCCACTTGACGGCGCTGTAGCAAATCATTACTTTAATTAACTACTAGATGGCCCTGCAGTGTATCACTTCTTGACTGTGGAAATGATCGTTATGAAAATTGGTATACATAGATAGTTGAACACGGTCGCTATGAAAATCAGTATACATAGCTATTTGAACAATGAGAATATTTTGGCGTTATCCATTTTGCTATAACTCGCCACTTGACGGCGCTGTAGCAAATCATTACTTTATTGAACCACTCAGGGGCGTAACCAGGGGGGGGATATCGGGATATATCCCCCCGAAATTTTTGGATTAGTGATAAAATTCCGTCTATTTATACACATATAAGTTCAAATCCACCCCCCCCGAAATTTTTTCCAGGCGCATATAGCCCCCCCCCCGGAAAATTTTCCTGGCTACGCGCCTGGAACCACTAGATGGCCCTGCAGTGTATCACTTCTTGACTTCTCAAATAATCGCTATGAAAATAGGTATACATAGATATTTGAACACGGGGAAGAGTTTGGCGCTATCCATTTTCCTATAACTTTCCACTAGATGTCGCGTCAACACATGAACTTCAGGACTGTCCAGCCGATAGTCATGAAAATTCGTATACATCGATATCTGAATGCGAAAAATATTTTCGCCGTATCCGTTTTGCTAAAACTCGCCACTAGATTGCGCTACGCCGCATGGCCTTCTGCACCGTACAAACGATTGCCTTGCAATTCGGTATGCATGATTATTGGACACAATATAACGCGATATCCACTTTGCTATATCTGTTTATTACAATGAATAGTAATCACCACAAATCGTAATATCAAAAAGTCCATTCATTCCCGTGCGAAGAACGGGTACTTCAGCTAGTATATTTATATATATATAACTGGGCTGTTGGATCCTCATCAGGGGGAGACTCCCTGAACCCTCCTAATTTTGTAGTTTCATTATTGCCATATTAAAACGATATTAGTTGACTATGTCATTTTATCTCTCATCTTTCGTGTATTTTGCCTGGTAACCCTATGTTGAAATTTTTATGATTGTAACCTATTTATAGAAAACTACATGTGATGCATATTCTACAGCTTACGAAATATTTTAACAGTAGATTAAAGCTGTTGTGAACTAAAAGTATTTAAATATATGTAAAATATACGTGATGCATATTCTACAGCTTACGAAATAATGTAACAATAGATTAAAGCTGTTGTGAACTAATAGTATTTAAATATAAATACAACCTTACGGAGCTTATAGAAATCGGTGGTTTACGTAACACATACTAATATTTTATTTTATCTACACATTATTGCCACACTCTCATATAACATTTACAAAACGGATGAAATTTTTAAACAATCATTTTATCAAATAAATGCAATCTTACGCAGCTTATAGAAATCGGTGATTTTGGTTTACTTAACACATACTAACATTTTCAGGGGACATTTGCTATTCTTAATTTTATGTCACATTTTCGTGTCTCATTTTTATGTCACATTTTCAATAAGAGGATGAGAGATAAAATGACATAGTCATTAATAAATTAATAAATAAATAAATAAATATACATTTATATATATATATATATATATATATATATATATGTAATGTATAAAAAGGTAATTTGGTTTTTACTAGTTTGAGTATTGGTCACTTTCACTGTAAGTTTTACTTTCCTGTCATACTTGCCACGCGCGCTCTGGAGCTATGTTTTATTTATTTTGTTATTTGCCAGACATCAGGCCGTCGATTCTGAGTTCTTTAGATGTACACGTGTCCTCACGCCCTTGTAGCCCCGGATGCGGGTCATGCTGGTAAATGTGTGTGGTTCGATCAGAGATAAGAGAGAGGAGGAGTTGTGTTTTCGCAGACCACGTGGTGTGGTAAGCGTAAATACTCCCGCACATCGAAAATCGGGGGACTTCTGCCACTAGAACTGCTTAATGAGTCCACGCTGATTCTTGTACCCGTCTCCCCTCCCCTCTTCTCATTCTAAATTGTAACTTAATTGTAATGTTCAATAAACCATATTACCTGCCTTAACTCTGAAGCTTACTTGAAATATCTGACGTCTCATATATATATATATATATATAATTTTTATTACTTCTCTGAACTATAAACTATAGCCTACCAGTCTTCATATCAGGTTGTAACGAAAGTTTTCCGCCATATCTGCCTGAAAAACTAACTTCTAACTCATTAGATAACTGTATTTGAACTTTCGGTACCAAACCTGCACAGTGTCACCTGATACAACAATAGTACTTAAAGCTGTACTCATAATTTGTTGATATTCTGGAGCTGACTTTTTGCAACACAACTGGAAGTTAATGATGGTTCTAATCCTCTAGAGCTATAGTTCCATTTGAAACACCTTGTACTCAATGATAACTATATTTTTTAGAGATTTCACAACACAGTGTTATAAAGTAAGACTCTTTCTTTCAAATGTCAAAAATCGTTCTACAAAATATGAGCAAATACGCCAACGCGAGCTGTGTTCTGACGATATTTGCGGTGGCGGGAAACTTTCGTTACAACCTAATATTTCCCAACTCTAACGTGAACGTAAGGAAATGAATTAAGTGCTTTATTTCTATCTCGCATCTGAAATCGCCTGTGAAACAAATTCGCGCATGATATGCAAAAAGTAGGCCACCTCTGTATCATAACAACGCACGCATATTGAAGTACTTAATGTTAGGGCCCACTAAGCAGGGACCGATTTGCAAGGATGGGAACCCAGGACAAAAGCATCATTGGGGGACCCTCTTCCAAAAACTTTCTTATACCTTACAAAGCAACTTTCACATATCATGCGAAGAATGGTGATATAACAATACAAAAATGATTATTTAATGAAGATGCAACATTAAATGCAATAGTTCGATAATAATAATATTATTTAGGATAATAATATTTTGGTTAAATTATTTAATTTTCAGACGTTGATTTCATTCTATATTTTTCATGTACACAGTGTTTTTTTTATTTATTTCCTTAATGTTTGTATCAGAACATATATTTATGGTGTGATAGATCACTTTGCTACAAGTTTGTCCTGAGTAATTGCCTGTGACTAGTTGATTTAGCTAGCGTTTAGCTAAAAAAAAAAGGTTTAGATATAAAGCTAGTGCTATGACATAGTAATTATTATTACTATTATTTTTCATAAAATTAGTTTCTTTTATTTTAAATTAAAATAAAAATTTGCAAACTTATAAATTTAAAGGATAATTTGGAGGCCCCCTTCCTATTGGAGGCCCGGGCGCTTGCCTTGAATGCCTTGCCGGAAATAAGTGCCTAGCACTATGGCCGAGTGTAAAAGGCACTATAGGTGGCAGACGGTTGAAGGTCCCACGTTCGGGTCTATCGCGGAGTTGTCGGTCAAACGGTCTGGAGTTTTGATCGTTTCCCCCCCCCCCCAAATGTAACAAGAGTACACGTTAGAACCCCGTGAAAAATCCACCGACCAAGGCCTCCCCCTACTAGCAATTTTGCTCGGGCTACCATTGGCCACGCAGCCAGCCGATGACAGCCCGAGCAAAATTGCTAGTAGGGCCGACACCCCCTTGTAGTTAGATGCCCTCGTGTTACCATTGCACAAAACACTAAGTTACCCTTACACAGAACACACAAGATTAGTATAACTACACCCAACTCTACATGTTTAAATACTTAGGGTTTATTGTAACTCGACACACACTGAAATACTTATTTCCGATTTTACGTGACTGACAAATATAAATTTGTAATTCCTTACCAAAATGCTTAAGAGATTAAAAGTTAAATTTCGGATTCAGATTTGCCTCTTAACCTTTCTTTCTTGCAATTCTCATATAATGATCAGGCTGTAAGTAATCCTCAGTATAAATTGGTTCAAGTAATGCGCTTAATGCATAGGCCAACAAAGAAGCTAATGCTCTTATAATAAATGAAAGGAAGCTCCAAGAAAAGCCTAATTCTCTCTTTGCTTTTAATTAAATGAGGTATAGTGTTTTTTTTTTCACTTCTCCAGTTCCCCCACAAAAACAAAACACGATTATTTAATCTCTCAGCACTTTTTTTTCTCCATTCTGCTCGTAAACTCAAACGGAGGAATTGTTTTAAAGGTGCAGGGCGCAAAAAATAGAATTTAATGTGACGTTTTTAAGTATGAATTGCTTGAGCTTAACCCTTTAACGCGCAGTGTTCAGGCTCTGGGAACACCAAACTCTGACGTTTTGACTGTTGCCAGTCAGGAAGAACAGATTTGATTTCTGTAAAAATAGTTGCGGGTGACATAGCTCCATGAGAATCCTTTACTTTTTAGCACGACGTTTCCAGTAAAAACATGGTCACGATAATTTTTAACAGCACTGAGATCTGCTGAAAAATGGAAGAATGCGAGAACAGCTGAATAGATTGCCCAATGCTGAAAAAAGGGCAACAGATGCTCTTTTTTCAGCATTGGGAAAGGTTTGCGCCTCAAAAGGTAAAGAAAGAGAACAAAGATGTCTAAGTGTGCCGAATGAATTATCATAACCCTCTGTACAAATGATTTTTTTTTTCTTTCAACGGGCGGGCACTTGTGAATTTGGCATTGCCTACTACAACCTCCCGAAGGTGTTGTGGCTATTTTATTATGGCGGCACCGTGGGCCACCAGCGTTAGCTCCTATGAAGGGAAGGACAAGTTAACATCCATGCCAGAGCCGAGATTCGAACCTGGACCCAAGGCATGATAGAATAGTTCTTGAGCTACTACATCACCTGTGCGGCATGTGAACAATGGAGACAGTTCATTCAGAACCAAGTTTTAGGCCCTAATTCAAACAGAACTCGGACAATCCTCGCAGAAACGTGCGTTTTTCCTCCCTCAATTCGAACACTTTGTCACACAGCAAAGACGCATTCTAAATGAAACGGAAGAACACATTCGTATTTGAAGGACTGCAAGAATGAAAATTTATCTCCGATCTACGATGACGCCAGATGTCAACCAGGTGGCGCCATCTTTTTATCATAAATATAAAGACTATAGTGACACTTGCTTAGACATTTTTTTATTTATTAAAAACATATGCTTGCCTAAACTGTATAAAAATGCTTTTAAACATATATTTATATGTTGAAATATGCGCTTTATCTCACGTGAGGAAAATACTTAATTTTGTTGAAACAAAAATAGCTAAAAAAAGAAGAAAAAGAAAGAAAGAATAAAAATTACAATAAAATTAGTATGACTTTGGAAAATTAATATGAACAAATATATACATATATATATTTAAATAACTCATTAACACTTTAAAAGATTTTCAATTAAAATGGCGCACAAAAAAGGAAGTGTTCCTTTTTCTTCCAAATGAGTGATAATAAAAATGTTTTTTTAATTTTCTCAGAAGTGTTTACTTATTACTACTATTCAATGCGTGTAATTTTGATTACAAAAATTGCAAGTGCGGTATATGCATGTTTAAATTCATATTCGAAAGTTATAAAATATTATTCTCATTTCATTTATTTATTTATTTTTAATTGATGCGATTTTATTTTTTACTTCCGTGTACGGAGTATAAGGAAGCAATGTAATCCCGAAAAATTTAGGGAGGCCAAATTTCGACGGAAAAACCGATTTTGACTACCTCTAAATTTAATTTTAATAATTTTTTCGATGCATCTCATCGTACGTTAGCATGCACCATCATACGTATAAATGCGTCTGCAACGCATTTTGACCAACGGCGAGTCTATTTTGACTAGTTTTTCCATGCCGTCTGTACGTACGTACGTACTCCACTCCTCTCGCCTAAGTGTACGGTAGTGGTTTCAATTCCCATTCATAACCTGGTTGTTTAAAGTTACTTGTTTGTTCGAGAATTTTTTGAGTTGAGAATTTTTTCTTGAGGTTTCTGGCAGCAATCTCGAAAATTACTTTTTCAGTGGTAGTAGAAACTTTCCCTGTGTTGTCCACTTTACTCGAGTGGATTTATAAGTGGGTTCTTTAAACTAAGCACACAAATCCGACAATACATGTTCCAAACAGGCTGCCCGAGTTGTGGGATTCTACGGTCGAACGTCTATTAACGTTCAGAAAACGTCTTCTGAACGTTAACAGACGTTCAGAGAACCTGTGTGTGTTTGCTGGGACGGCCATGTTCGCACGTGGATTTTTTTACTGAGACAGCCACTTGTGGTAAAAGTCTCTATATTTGTGTATAGTGTTTGCCCCATGAAGGGTCATCAGAGGTATATGCAGGCCACGTTTGCCAAGTGAAAACCTCAAGAACATTTAAACCAAACCAAACCAACCCCGGGTTGTGCAGTGGTTAAGACAGACATTCTACCACACCGTGGGTGCGGGTTCCTTTACTGGCATGGTCTTGGTTGTCATTTCGTTCGTCCCTTCATAGGAAGCAATGCTGTTCCACCTATCCCATAGCTGGTCCTCACAAACGCTGGTCCACCTATTCAAAATCACATAGAGGCCGGTACCACCTACCACCTATTGGCTGGTACACACTCCATTAGGTGCCTCCATACTAAAGAGACTAATTCGGGACTTGGAGTGGCCAATGCCAATAAACGGCAAGTGCCTGCCATTGAGGGGGAGGGGGTTCCAAACACGAAAATAACAACAAATACCAATCAGTGCGGGGCCATCGCGATTCTACCGGGCCTGCTTGTGCACTCCGAAAGAGGCCTACGGACGCTTCCTCATTGGCTAGATTCGGCCGTTAGATGACGCATCTAAGTGCTGGAACCAATAAGTGAGCATCCGTAGGCCTCTTTGGATGACGGATCGGAGTGCACAAGCAGGCCCGGTAGAATCACGATGGCCCCGATCAGTGGCTAATCCAAAAGGGGAGGGGGAGGGAGTGTCGCGTTGATTGCACCCTCTTGAGCACACTTGAATACACTACTAAACTTATGTTTAACCTGTTTGCTCTCACCATTAAAAAGAAGCAAAAGAGAAGAGTCCTTCTTTGCAACTCTGGGTCCCAGCGGAGTGTTGAAAGAATCGGATCCAACATCTGTGAAAGAGTTTTCTCCGTTGCGTCATTTTAAATGATCAGAGAGAACGGATTAAACAAGCATGGCTTTAATAACAGGTTTAGGTGCGCTCAATGTTGTTGAGATGACCCCATCATAAACCTCTTGCATCCTTTGCTGGATCTTTGAATCCATGAAACCAAACATGGAGTATGACGAAGGGTTAATTTCATACGACCACAGTACCCAATTGGGTCCCCTAGTCACTTCCTAATTCCTCGCGTTTTACAAATAATTGTGTTGGCTTTTAATTAATGATTTTTTAAATAGTTTTTCAATAAAATTATTTTAACACACATGAATGTGAAAATTTTGCACATTGACACACACATTTTATTTTTGCTGCAACACAAAAAATATTTCAATATTAGTGAAATTTCCTGTGTTGAATTTGTGAATAATATTTGCTTTTAAAAAATCTCATTGCTGAAAATAACTCCTAGGACATCTTTAAAACTTTCTAGATAATCTTCGTCTACTGAATCAGTACTACACGCTTAAACCAAACGAGCGAAATTCGATGAGTCGGAGCGATTTTTGGCGCAGTTTTCAAAAGTGCGCTTCGATCACAAGAGCGGAGAGAAATATGCATGAATCTAACGTTATCAATATTTTGGAGAACAGGAAGCAAGGAGGGGATTCTCAGAAAAAAGATTACTTAAAGAACACTTTTGCGGAATTACCGGTAGGTTTCGATGCAAACGGATCGAATCCATGATTTTTTTTTTCGCTCTCCAATCCATCTTATTTTTTGCTCTTTCGGTTTAGGCGTGTACTGAAACAGAGATTTATAATTGAGCATTATCCGAAAAATTACTTAAAAATATGTACTTTATTTCTTGTTTTTAGAGTAATAGTTTTTTTTTTTAATTATGAGATTTGTCTTTAATTTGAGATGTGAGATTTATATCTAATCTGAAGAGGTTAATCATGAGTTCAAAAAGTTTATGCGTATATGTAATGGTGGTGGTGCAGAAAATTATACTCTATAACAACTTTCTCATACACGCATTTTTTAATAGTTTGAGGATCAGTCATTTTTCCTTCATGACTTTCATAAGCAAAGAATTGTTTGCCGAAAGAGTCAATGATTATAAATGAAATGAGATTTTGTTCTTGAAATTTCTTTAGCGTATCGCGTTTTCTTATGAAATATTTGGCTTTTTAGAAAAAATTATTTGGACATTTAATTACATTCAGATACACTTCTGAGTGGATATGCACAGATACGCACAAATATATATATATATAAATGATTGAAATATATATTGAATGAATGAAATTGAAATATATATTGATTGAAATATATATTGAATGAATGAAATTGAAATATATATTGATTGAAATATATATTGATTGAAATATATATTGAATGAAATGATTGATATATATATTTTAAAAAATGTTTAAAGTAAGGACGGAAGTAAGACTCCGGAAAGAAAAAAAATTCCTCTCGTTAATTTTCAAAAAGTTTTTTTCAAAACTGGAGGGAAAAATTCTAGGAGAGGTTGTTAACTGTGGGATAGTTACGAAAAATATGTTGTTATGAAAAGAATTGCATGTTTGCTGAAGCTGCAGTTATTATTTTTTCGAGGAGGAAATTCATGCATACGTTCGAAACTGCTACGAAGGAACATAATTTTTCAAAGGTAATCAATTTCTCGTATTTTTCATTTTCGTAAATTCAAAAATGAATATTTTAGTGTTGAGATTGAAGTTGATTTAAACCGTTTTTAGCGAAATTTGAACTTCTTTTGCTAAATACTCTTGAAAAAATGAAGTTGAAATTTCTAAATTTTGATTCTGTGCACTTCAATGATGGCCGCTCTTTCTTTAAAAAATCCTGTTGATTTAATATTGAGTATGTACTATAAACTCTCCTCAGCAAAAATAACGCATTCGGGAATTGTAAACAAACACATCTCCTAGGCGACGAAAGTAAATAAACTGAAGTTGTTCGTAAAGTCAAAAGAAATTGGTAGCCACTGATAGCACTAAACACACGCATTCCAGTTTTCTCATAAAAACTCATGCGGCGAGTTAGTCGTTAATGGATGCACCCAAAAGACAGATTTTACTAGCACAGAAAAGGAAAATTTAAATAACCAGGGAGCAGGGGCGTAGCCAAAAGGGGGGGTTAGGGGGGTCATAACCCTCCCCCCCATGAGGAATTTTTTGCCATACAAAATGTATATTCTTTACTACATTGTCACACCCACGTATACATATATATATATATGAGTTGTAGTATTCGTAACCCCCCCCCCCCATGAAAAATTTCTGGCTACCCCCCCCCCCCGCCAGGGAGGGACTGATTTCATTCGGGACATTAAGGGCAAACGCCTCCACCCTCATCAGAAAACCTCCCCCCGCTCAAATTACCCTTTAAGTTTAAAAATTGGAAAATTTTGATTTTAATTCAAAATAAGAGACGAAGAAACTCATTTTAAGAAAACGAATAGTAATAATAATTACTCTGTTACTATTTAATAGCGCTAGCATTATATACACAACTTTTTTTAGCTAAATGGCATAGTCTCAAGCAAGGAGGTTCAACTAATGGAAAAGCCCATCTTCTCCGTTTTTGAAGCCAAACACCAAGCCCCCTCTTTCCCCAAAACATTGGATATCGTCATTGGAAAACATATAAATTTATATATTTGAAATCATACAATAAAAAACATGTTAATACGTGTAAACAACCTTCCATACACGTAAAATGGATAAACAAATTGGTTAGTAATTCTTAAAATATTTTTATTAACAATTTCCGGAACTCGTTTTTCAATGTATCTCTGGGGAGATAACGGGGCGGGGCACAGGCTTCACTTTCCTAACACTGCGTAGTGCGACATTGGCAACTCCATTAGTTAAACCTCTTTGGTCTCAAGCAATTACTCAGCGCAAACTTATTATTTAGGCGTGGCTTACGTAGTGATCTATGCTGATCGCAAGGAAACCATAGAGCTGATTTTCAATCGGAACATATGATAGAATATAGCTTCCTATGTGTAGTAAAATGAAGATCTATAAACTATAAACAAATGATCTGTTATGGACATTAGAAAAATAAATACAAAAATATTCTGGAACATGTTACTTAAAAAATACGGAATGAAATTAACTATTGAAAATTAATAACATAATCGAAATGTTATTATCCTACATAATATTATTATTATCGAACTGTTGCATATCATATTGCATCTTGATTAAATAATCATTTTTATTCTGTTATAACAGCCTTATTTGTATGGCACGATACGAAAGTTTCTTTGCAGGGTGTAAAAAAGTTTTCGTAAGAGGGGCCCCTCCAATGAAGCTTTTGCCCTGCGCCCCATCTCCTAAAATGGTTCCCAGACCAGGGGAATGAGTGGGAATCGAACCCACGATCGTACGCTCAGGCGATTATTGTAGACGAGGACAGACGCTAAACGTCCAAGCCACCGGAGCCCCCACGACCGTACGTTCTGGCCCTCCTAATACTACTACAAAAATAAATAAATAAATAAATAAAATAAAGAGATTTTTCTAATAGAACCCAAACAAAGCGTGGCAGTGCAATAAGTCTCTACTTTATATTTTTAAAGCAAATCACAGAATCCTTTTTTAACAAAATAATTCATCTAATTTATCACAGTGAGTCTGAGGAAACATTTGACTTACAAAAGGCTTAGAACAACACACAGAACTAAAAATGGCCCTTTTGAATAATGCTCGCTAGACAAACACCCCGTTGTCTTTGTAACAAATGGTCTCAGCAGTTCCATAAATTAAAACGGCTCATGTTTATAAGCGGAATCAATTTCTTTAATTCCGTGCAGTCTCGCGAGAGGAATAAATTTGATTTCTGATAATTTAAACTGACTTCCTGACTGAAAATAAATAATTCCTTTGACTCCATACAGAAACCAGAATACAGTGCGAAGCAAGGAGAGATAGTAAATATGGAAATGCTTTTCAAATATATATTCAATTGTTATTCTAAATAGTATCGTGCAAACATTAGTTGAATTTGCTTCTCTTTCTCCTGAATCACTCCTAACTAGTAAAGTTTCCTTTTTTTAATTTAATAATTCAAAACCTATAACTAAAATAAAAATTCTAATTCTAATTCAAGCTAATAAAAATTCTTTATTTACACATGATTCTACTAACAATTTTTTTGTGACTTTTAAAGTTTCTCAAAAAAGTAGCATCAGAAATCTCTACAGTTTAAAAATGAAAATTTAAAAAGTTGATGTGTACACCACATGACTTCCTTGCACGCCTATTAAATAATAAATATTTTCGGTGCACCTCATCTAAACTTATTTTGTTTGAAAGAGATGCGATACTGCAATGATGCCAAGGTATAGCAATATCTAGCCAAATATTTTACATATCGCCAAGCTGGATTCAATTTGAAAGATTTGTTTTTGGCACTTAATTGAGCGATATTTCGCCGAAAGCCGCCATGGTTGGGATAGTTTGCATTATTTTAGTCATAGCTCAAATAATAACTGACCACAGACTTCTAATGAATTGAAACCATCCGTAGACCTTAATACATTTGAAGTCTTTTGGTTGACCCTGTAAATAAATTATCCAGTTCATTGCACCAAAATAGAGTTGAATAGATGTATGTTACAATACAATCTAAAATCAAAGTCTCAGTATTTTACAGTAAATAGTTTTAGAGTTATACGAAATACGTAATTATTTTTGATGCAAAATTTGCGATATTTCGGAAAAACTCGCCAAAGTGAATGACAAATGGCGCGATTTTGGGCATGGACCAAACAATGGGTGATTATAGACTAGGGCCCTTATTCAGATAGATTTAATAGCTACTAAATCACGTGAGCTGCTAAAATCAGAGCTGCTAAATCACCGAATAAACAAACATCACGACTAAGTCACGTGTTTCTCCGCCCACTTACTAACTTAGTAACTGAACAATAGGTTTAGTAGCTACAAAATCTATCTGAATAGTAGCCTTAATATATTGAAGATGTCCGTAGATACTAATGTATTGATAATGTTTTGGGTGGTCCTGTAAATAAATTCTCCAGTAGATTGGAAGCAAAACATGGAGATGCACAGCTAGATGTTACAACAATCTTATATATGAAAGTTCAACATTCTGCGACTAACAGTTTTTGAGATATGAGAGTTCAATACATGCACAAGCACACCAAAAGTCGCTAAGCTTGGCGACTTTTGGCGTAATTCTTGAGGGAGGCATGTGACCGTGGTCGGACCATCATCTAACTATATGGTAGGACGGTATTGTGCTTGAAATGGAGGAATGTCCCTAAAACTGGCATTGATCATAATGTGTTCCAAATCTTTTGAGTGTTCCTGTAGTAGAACTATAAATGATACAGATACTATTTTCCATGGAGAAATTCATTTTATAACCCTTAACAGCATATATGCCTTCTGAGTCGTTTGAAATAACCTAATACCGCTGCAATACGCTTTAATGTATTACTGCCCATTGAGCGTACGGTATTTTTAAATGTTTTGGGATATGTACGCTGAGATGCATCGCAAAAATTCTTAGAAGTACATTTAGAGGTACTCAAAATCGGTTTTTTCGTCGAAATCTGGCTACCGAAACTTTTCATGATCACATGACTTCCTTTCCCTCCCCTTCCTCCGTACAAGGAATTTAAATATCCTTAGATGTTAGATTTCTTTTCTTTTAATGCTTTTTTCCCTTTTTCTTACTCACGCATCTGAAAAGAACAATCCCTTACATTGAGGATGAAGAATTGGGTCTCAATATTTAAAAATTTGGAAATCACTGGTCTATATTAGTAACATGCAAAAATTTCGTAGCAATTGACGTCAACTTATGTCTGCTCAGGGCACTGGCAGGCAGTCAAACTCAAATCATAAGCATTCTTCAGCTTTACTGGAAAGTTGGAAAAAAAAGGAGAGACATTTGAAATTTAGTCATAATTTAGGTCAGAGTTGATTTCTCAACCTGTGGGTCGCGACCCCCAAGGGGGGCGCTGAGCATTTGCAGGGGGGGGGACTCGAGAAAAACCAAAGAGCAAGTACTGATGCATGTGTTTAAATCATCAACCTGTATAGATTTTAGTTTGTATTGGACTTGTAGCCTTTTTACAGGGCAACAAAGTAAAATTCTTTTACATTAAGGCCTACGGGCAGAAATTCTTAAAGTGGGCTAGCGTTTAAACGGTCCATTCGATTGAGCGCAAATTTGTTGTATATTATAGGTCACGGTCACATGACCTGCATAAAGTTTGGTGTGTGTAAAGCTGGTAATTTGTTTATGGGGTTAAGAATAGTTCTTATAGATTACGGCATATGGACAGAAATCATTTAAAGTGCGCTGGTGGCTAAATAGTGCATCAATCGAGTTCAAATTAGGTGCGCATATTATAAATCACTGTTTTACATGATGCATAAATTTTAGTGAGTGCACGGCTTACATTTTTTTTTACAGAGCTACAAAAAAGTATTCGTATATATTGAGGCTTATACTCTCAAATCATTTTAAGTACACTAGCACCTGAACACTACATCCGATCAAGTTGAATGAAATTTATTTAAGCACGTACTAAGATAAAGTGTTCGGAAAGTCGAGTGGAGTCACTCCTGTTTTTTTAAAAATAAAAGTAACAAATTCTAGCACTTTATAAAGTCCATCGCTTGCTGTGTTCCCTTTCAAATAGAGTAGCGTGACTAAAATGCTGAGGTGTAGCAGTTTGAACGACAGTTCCTTGCATCACAGGGAACAAAGTTTTACCTGAAGGGTTTCTTCCAATTGAACGCTCCATACAACAAATGTCTCAGCGTGTGACAACTGTGTCTAAAAGCAGATCATGGTTTACAGTTCATGATTCCAAGGTGTACTTTTTAATGCTAATAAAGTTTCCGTGCGAGGAACGAATGAGGAAACTTACTTTCCGAACATCTCTCGAACATTTAAATTAATACTCTTGGAAAATTGAATTTTTTAATAATAAATACTACACTCTAAAATATTTGGCGCAACATTTCACCAAAACATGGTAAAACAGGGTACTAGAAAAGTCCTGGACCCAGGATCAGAGACGGGCACCACCCCTTTCCTACTTTTTCCAGCCGTATGCTGCATTAAAATTACACTGTTCTTTCTTACCCGTACTCTTATTAAAATGTAATTTTACCTGGAAATATGGGAAATAATTATGGTAACTATGTCATAAGTCCAAACTATATTTATAAAATTATGTTCTTAAAAATAACAAAAATGAGAAGAGTTAAGTACCATATGAATGCATTCAGTTTCATGCTAAAAGAGCTAAACTTTAGGATTACTAGTAATGACTACATTTGACTTATTTAAAACCAAACATTATACATGATAAAAATCTCCATTTAGTTACGGCCCACCCCCTAAAGCCCGGGTCTGGGGGCCAGGGGCGAGGCGTGAATATATGCCATGGTCATCGCTGCTTACAGATTTATCCCCCTCTTCCCCGCCAGCGCAAGCACACATCCACACACTGTGTTATCTCTACTTATTATAAAAGAAGATGTCTGTGTGTGGATCTGTGTGTGGGTCTGTGGGTCTGTGTGTCGGCGGCGTTATGGACAAACGGCTACACCTAGAAACACCAAATTTGGCACTCGGGAAGATCTAAACATGAAGTTGTGCACCTCGAAGCGATTTTTTCAAAATTCGACCTAGAATTTTTTTTATTTTATGTTTTATGCGATTTTTGGCATTTTTTCTCACCTAATTCGTAATAACGGCGGAAATTACGCTCGCAGCAAAACGGCAGTTGTATCATCGGATAGAGGAGAAATTTTTCTTTTAAAAACAGTTTGTTCTGAATACGTAACATAATTTACCGATTTTTAGGAATTTTTTTACTAAGCATCGACTTCGGCGAATTTTTCGTAAAATAATTTTAAAATTGTCGCCATCTTGAATTCTATCCGTCATAACTTTTTGATATTTTGACAAATCGTAAAACATTCTTTTCTCCCTCTTTTAAAATAAAAACGAAAAAATTATGTAAATTAGATGATTTTTTACGAATTTTAATGCAGCCTAATGTTTAGAATTTAATAGCATCAACACGATATTACGCCATTCATTACATTGCGATCGCGGCACGAGAACTTATGTTCGGTTGTTGCCACAGAAAGGATTACAAAAATGGGTTTTTTCAACCAATCGAGCTTTGAAATGGGATATCAGAATTTCAATTCGCAAGTGAGGATCTATGACGTCAAATGCTTTAAGATACGTAAAAATTACGCCATAATTTTAACTCATTTATTCCAGCTCTATTTTCAACACAGGGAGACGATATTTTGATTAAAATTTACTGTAGAAATAAACTAATAAATTCACGATTATTATTATTAGAAGTGGTATTTTAATCCGGTGCTTATTTAAAAATTGAAATGTCTTCACGGTGCTGAAAATGTTCATTTTAAAAGTTACAAAGTTCGTTTCAAAGCGCGATATATTAAAATTTTTCTATTTACTATTTTTATTTTTCGCATTTAATTATGGCGCAGGCGTTGCCTAGCGTATGCATGCAGGTTGCGAGTATAGTTTTATTTTAACGTTGTATTACGTTCCTCCATAAAGGAGAGCTTACGGGATTACATTAATTGATCATGGCACGTGATAATTTAATTGCGTTGCCACAAAAAGAATTAGAAAAAATGTTCTTTTTCCAACCAATCGATTTTTTAAATGGGATATCGGAATTTCAATGCGCAAGTGAGGATCTATGACGTCAAATGCTTTAAAATACGTAAAAATTACGCCACAAATTTAACCCATTTATCCCTGCTCTTTTTTTAACACAAGGGGGCGATATTTTGATTAAAACTTACTTTAGAAATAAACTGAGAAATTCATGATGCCAACCGGGGTATCTTTTACGGTAGTTAAACAGTGACGTCATAAATTTTTAAAAATGCGTGAAATTTGTAAACTCTGCAACTCTAACGTCCTGTCACAGTTATAGCGATTCTAAATAGCTCCTCGAGATGGCACAGTTTGATGTTTTCAGTAGACAGAACTATGGAGGATTTATAAGATATCTTTATATTGGATACATGGATATTTAAGTTGGCACCGCTTGAATATTTTTCACCACGGTGAGATTAAATGTTTTGCGGTGCTAAATACGCCAATCCTACAAAACTATGCATAAATTAAATTTGTATGTTGAGCTTCCTTAATAGCAACTATTATGGGAAATGAATAATGTTTATGGTAATGCGTAAATTGCTAAAGAATCGCCATAGAATATAAAGGTCCCATTTGTGCCAAATAATGTAAGCTGTTTCGTTAAATTGAGCATTAAAGAGCGAGAAGCGAAGATAGATAATATTAATATGCGTAATAGGTAGTATTGGTAGATTTGTAAGGATGATATGAATAAATCCCAATATACAACGTTAATAAATATTTCATGAAATTAAAAGTGTTCTGTTTATCCTTTTTCAAGGGTTGTTTTACAACCAACTGAACGATAAGTAATTCTAATTTGCGTTGATATATACCGCAGTAATTTCGACAGAGGAGATTACTTGAACTTTTTAAAAATGAAATTCGCAGCTATTTTAAAATAAATAGTTGTTCATTTCATGAATTGTCTGAGGTATTTAATGCTATAACTTGAACTTCAAAACAGTATGATATAGAAATAACACATTTTGAAAGTCAGGAGTTCTCTGCAAACCGCTAAGCTTTTCACTTTTCTGATCGCGAATGACACTGATGTAGTTTTTTGAGTCATGATATTGCAATGATGCCAAGTTAGTACTCATGACGCAAACTTTACATTATAAGTCAAATAATTTCGCTTTTATTTTAGATTTCACATAACTCGAATTAAGTGGAATTACACATGTAAGGAACATTTACGTTTCCTACCGTGCGAAGAACGGGCACGCAGCTAGTAAGTTCTAATGAAACGACCGACGAAAAGAAAATTTTGATCATGGTGTGATGCAAATAGTCAAAAATATTATGTTCATATATTTTATCAACATTTAAGTTAAATATTTAGTACAAAAATATTTTTTTAAAAATTCCTATTCTAGTCTACGCTGAATTTCTTATTTGATTCGGTTGATTACTGATTCATTTTTCAAAAAACACATAACTCAAAAGAAATACTAGACGTTGTCATTGGACTATAATTTATTTTTTATGTAACACAATATACATAAGATCGAACAGATTAACACAGTAAATTTGTCTTACACTCGAATACTTTAATGAGGTGGTGTAAGAATAAAGAACATTTTGGATGTACTTCAAAGCAAATAAGATAATCTAACGTTTGAAAAAAAAAACATCCTAAATGGTTATTTGTATTATTTATTTAGAGATTTAATAATTAAAAATGAAAAATAATCTTAAATAGTTATTAGTAGTATTTATTTAGAAATTTATTAATTAGAAATGGGACATTTTTGATATGTACAGATATTGTACTTATCAAAACAGTAAAGAATAATATTCATCCATTATTTGAAAATAAAATCCATTCTTATTTTGGATGAATATTTTCCGATTATTATGTCGTAAAAATCTTTGTCTTAAGGATGCTAACATTTCTTTCTCGATCGATAGCAATGAAATATTACTCATCCGATTTTCACTTTGGGTGAATCTCTTACATGTGTGAATTCTTTTTAAAGCATGGGTCTTCTAGCCTCCGACAAATAGTCCATTTTTTGAGATATTCAAATTACAAATGCAGAGGACATTTTTTTAATATAGAAATTTATTATTTTTTCTTTTTTCGCATTAAAGTATTTATCAAAAGAACAAACAAAATATTTTCAACATAACAAGTAATTTTATTATATTCAGAATAAGTTACATGAAACAGCAGTGCATTTTTTTTACACAGTTCTGACTATTTTTATTTTATTTGTTTGCTCCTGTTAACTGTAAATGTGGTCGCTGCTGCTAATCTTCTCGTAATGGCTCGTGTATTTGAAAAAAAAAAAAAAAAGGAAGAAAAAAGGAAGAAAAATTAGAATGTTCTGGCACGGGGCTTACTATAATAAATCTGCAATTCAAATCTGGCCAAGTCTTTTTCAAACTAATGTCTCTTGTTTGCGTTGCTTTTCCTGATTTTGTGAAAAATTTCTTTATGCGTGGGTCGTTAGGAATATAAATCCCTTTTTAAAACAACATACTTTCCCCATTGTTTTCGAAATTTTAAAAAATAGTAGCAGAGAAGTTGTAATTATAGATTTTAATACCGTACTCTTGTACATATGCAAATACAGAAATGAAAAAAAAAAAAAAAAACCTAAATATTGTTTTTATAAGTGTACAGTGGAATCGCGCTATAACTTGGTTTATCTTACGTAATTGGGATATTACGCTAGTTTTTCACAAGTAACTTATACCAGAGATAATGCGGATTCCTTGCCCACAGCACGAGATTTTTCGCTAACAGTAAGATGCGTAAACAAAAGTGCGGGGTAGGTATTATCTTTCTGATATGCTACTGAAGAAGACAGCCAATGAGCGAACAGTATTTCTTCCCTCGTAGGATCACTGAAGACAGAAAGACCCAAACCTTCCCAATCAAAAACCTGACTTTATTTATTACTTTATATAGGAATGATAACATATAGTTATGAAATGGTTTAAAAGGGTTTGGAAGATGTTTTAATGTCTAAAATAACTATGTGTTTCAAAAAGTCATAGATGCACTCTACTTCCCAACGCGAAATTTTCACTTACGCGAGGTGTCTTCTTGAAGAATCCGAGTCTAGGAAAATCCTTTGATTGAAGATTTTTAACTAAAAGGTGTAAACTAACGCTTTTTCCATTGTTTTAAAAGCAGTTAATTATCAAAAAATATATTTCTATTTTATAAATGTTTCGAAACTCAGTTGAAGAATTGTTTTGACAGAACGGAGTAATCAACACTTTTTAAACAGAGAATTTTTATATATGGATAAATTATAAGAATAAGCAGTAAAACCAGCAGTAGTATAAATGAAGTTTATACTTTGAAATGCCTTATATAGGGGAAGATGACCTAAAATGATCCCAGCGGGTAAAACGATCCACACACCATCCCGCACACATTTTCTTCCATTCAGGTAGCGCTATCTACCGGGTAACATATAAACTAGTTGTGCCAAGCGAAGAAGAAGTAATGGCAGTATTAAAGTGATCAATACTAAATAGAATTCTTTAAAAAATAGGATTTTATAACATTTGGCATAAGGTAAGCACTAACTTTCCTGTTTATTTAGATAAACAGTCTTTAATGTACAGAAATATGGCTTGGTTTACTCTGAATGGCGTCAGACTGAATGCCTTGTTTGTAGATCATGTTGCCGTACGAGACGTTGCCCGGAGTACACGAAGAGGGAAAAAAAAATTAACTTGGCTCTGGAAACTGCTTGTCCCTTGTGCGACTCTGAAGATTTTACATTTCTTACCTTGCCTCCTGTCCTGCTCTACCTCCTGTGTCCTTACGGGAGCGATATATTGGATTGCTAGACTTAAGTTGAAGGACTAACCGACGTCTTTCAATGCCCCCCCCCCTTTTTTTTTCGTTGTTCCTTTCCTTTTTTTGTGTAGACATCTGTTGTCCTATGTGCTTACCCTTAGAAATAATAATTAAAAAGAAACTTTGAATGGAGTACATATTTTTTAGATTATTATTCAGGTTAGATCCAGTGAGACAAATAAATGCCTAGGAGGGTGAATGATGCCTGTGCTGGGATACCTAAGAATAACGTTCATGTGTACTTTTGTGATATGTGCTCAAATATTCCGGGTTTTCGAAGTGGTGGAAAAAAACATCATAAAAAACATCATTTAATTAACTCCGCGTTTATTGTAAGCGATAATTTTTGAATTATAATTTTCAAATATTCTAATTTATTGTTTTCGACACTTTTTTTAAATATTCATAAAATAAATTATGTGTGCTATCTGATTGTAAAACTTATCTTAGTTCATTATTATATAGCCATAATTACTTTTACATCTTCTCTTTTTTTTTTTTTTAACGAAGGATCACTTTGCTCTTTTGGACACTTTTCAAAATTCTATTTTTTTAATTACTTCATGTGGGTTGAAAATATTATTGAAATATATTTATAATGCAAAATATACTGTAAAACATACTAGCAAAATGTAAAAGTTTTATTCAACATTTATGCAATTGGAATGTTTTTCCGTAATTCGATTATGTAAACTCTTTCCTTCCTAGCGAATATGCAAATCACACAGCCCCTATAGCTAAAAACCACTAGCTTGGAGAATAATCGTCCAATTTGGCGCCAAAATTCGCCCAAAATTTGCCGTCCAGCCAAAATTAAGTCTTTTTGGCTGAACTAACACTGGAAAAAAATGTTTCGTTGATTCAAAAAAATTTTGGTTGGCTCTATTTCAAAGAAATACTTTTCTTGAATCAATAAAATATTTCTGAATTCATCGAAATATTTTGTTTATTAAACAAAAGTTTTGTTAAAACCAACTAAATTATTCGGTTGAAATAGCGCCAACCAAATTTTTGTTCAATTCATTAAAACAGGTTTTTCGGTGAAGGCAATCGATATAAATAATGTTTGACTAAAAAACACCAAACCTAATGTAATCAAAGGGGAAATTTACAGATCAATGTCTTCATTATAATTTACCGATTAATAAGCAAAAAGAAGTTTAATTATTTGTCGTACATGAATTTCAGGCAAAATTGAACCACAGAAGAGCAGCGGAAAAAACACTCAAATTACTGGTGTTAAACGATAAAGTAAATAAAAAACTTTTAAAAACACACATAAGAAGTTACAGGCAAGAAGATACGTACGTTTCGACCAAAAATTGTTTTGGTCTTTGTCAGTCCAAGCCCTTCGTCACAAGGAACACAGGGAACTGTGTGAAGTGTCCCTGTATCCCTGTGACGAAGGGCTTGGACTGACGAAGGCCAAAACAATTTTTAGTCGAAACGTACGTATGTTCTTGCCTGTAACTTCTTATGCGTGTTTTTTACAAAATTTTTTATTTACTTCACAGGAGAGCAGATTAACCAGAAAACCCACAATGACGTATTGTTGAAGCTTTAAACTGGGGAAGAATTAAGAATTACACAAATTTGTGATAGCTCTCACATGAATACCGTAGTTGCAATGAACAGATAAAACTTTATCAAAACTTACAGTATTTAGTTTGGATTTCTGCGATTATTTAATCCCATCAGAAAATTGCAGATGCCTAATCCTTTCGAGCAGAAATTTTCATGCTTTACCAGTTTCTAACTCTTGGTAAAGTACTTACAAGTGGTACACCAATTATTGTGGGATTAAAATACTTATATATCAACAACTTACAATTAAAAATTAATCTGCGTTAATAAGATTAATGATGAAAACTCGAACTTCGAATGTAAGATGTTTAATTTTGTAACGAACAGGAATATTTCTCTTTATTTCAGATATCGCTTGCGATTATAAATATTCGATTGATTGGAAAGTTTCGTTCATGCATTTACTTCTTTTGTTGTCGTCGTTGTCAGCTACAAATTAAAGCATCCAGACAATTCTGTAATTCCAGAGAATGGGTGGATTATTTTTAAATTTTTTAAGCAGGTAAAATATTTTTCATATTTTTCTGGGTTTATATTTTCTATTAACTGCGCACCCGTTCTTCTCATAGAATCAATCAATTTTTCCTGCTAATATAATTGAAATTGATTCCATCGTTGCGGAATCTGTACTAAATTTTTGGACTAGTAATATGAACTTTGCCTTACAAGTCCTGACTTGAGATGATATATATAGCGCAACTGTAAAATAATAATACAAAAGCTATGCCAGGGCTACTTGCGATCAAAATGATTGCCAAAGGTGTTTTGGAAACAAATCTGTGTACTTTCAAAATGCCTTATTTCTACAGAATAAAATTTTTTGTCTTGGGTTTAAGTTTTAGCGCTGCTCCCCTGAAAATAACGTCAAAAGATGTGGACAGCTGTTTTATTTTTCTTGTAATTTTTAAAATGCTATCATCTTGCTAAAAGGGACCGCGCTTATCCCAGTGGTTACGACGTTGGGATTGACTGGTCACCAGAATGTAGCAGGTTCGCTTGCGACACAGTACACGTCGTATACGTTCTAAAAGTCCCGTCATCGGTGGTTGTTATCAATTTCCGATGGGTACCAAAATTCAGTAGTCCCCAGTCCTTCTAATACGAATCAAAATTGTTTCGTGATACTCCTGGAAGGAGTCATGCAGCTCTAACATTTGGTGACGGGAGCTGTCCTTTTCTGGCAAACAAACTCATTAATCTTATGGTGCAGAGAACTTTTTAACGCCTTAAATGTCGTATTATTTACCAGAAAACGGTAATAAAAATGCGTATTTTTTATTCAAGAAGACTTATAAAAATAAGTGCATTTATAAAATATGTATTTTCAGGATTTGGACATCTTTTTAGCACGAAAGAAAAAAGAAAAGTTAAATTTCTCTATAGTCCAGTCATTTGGTTTAAAAAAAGGGGTTACCTGGAAAGTTTTCCGGGAGTTTTTAAAATGGGCAATTTTATAGATTTCGATGTGCTCTTTCCGAATTTCAACTTTGCCCCTCGTATCGTTGCCGCTCGTGCCGCCATATTCGAAAAATGGCGCCTAAAAGCAGTTTTTTGGCAATATCTCCTTTTCGACTGATTTCACGAAAAAAAAAAAACTAGAGAAAATTTCCTACAATTTATGTAATTACTTTTTTTTTCGTAAAATCAATAGTTTTCGCGTACGAGCGCCGTAAACCATTGTCCATATAAGCCAACCTGTTGGAAACAGCCGCGACGTGATCCTGACGTGAAGACAGTTTAATGTATCACGCGCTGTATGAGTAATTATTTAATATTTATTTGAACTCTCGTGCTGCTGAAACTATTATAACTGCGAAATACACCTGGAACCAGGTTTTTTGTAAGCATTTTCGTTTTTCCAATTTTGATATATTTTTATGTGTTCGATGTTTCGCTATTGCGATGTCCATATTAAAATTTTGTTATAATTAATCCGTTTTTCATTATTTATATATAATCTGCATAGTTGTGTGTGACTCCGTGTGTTCAACACCAAACCGTGACATTTAAATTTAACTGATTATATTTGTGAATGCGACGCCTTTCGTTTTTTGAAATAAATATATTCAACAAAAAGTATCATAGATAAACCAGCCGCAGATCATATTTTATTCTTGGATGCCTTCAGCGGCTGCGATACAACATCATCATTATTTAATCAAGGAAAAATGAAATTCATTAATGTACTCCGAAAAAATCCAGATTTAAACGCGGTTATCCAGGTATTCAAAAATCCGAATGCTGATCCAGAGATCATGGCTAAAGCTGGAGAACGCTTCCTTCTTGAATTATAAAGTTACACTAATGTGAAAAGTAAGAAAAGTATGTCTTTAAACATCTATAGATATGCATGCCTCACAACCTCAGCATATAAAAGTAAATTTAATATTGCGTCGCTACCACCAGCAGGAGGAGCAGCAAGACAATATTCGTTCCGAACCTATCATCAGGTTCAACAGCGGTATGGGAATGAGTAAAATGCAGAGCAATGAGGGTGGCCAAGAAACAAGGACGGCTAATTCCTGTCACCGCACTCGAGGCCCCAGCTCCGGAAAGCTTGTTGAAACTTATTTCTTGGAAAGCGATGTCAGAAAGCCTGTGGATGGAGAAAGGCTGGGTTAAAGTGCACCGTTGTATGCATGAATTGCAATGGTACCTGTGATAATTTGCAAGTTCCATTACAAAATAGCGATGAAGAGGAAGAACCGGAGACTATTTTCGAGAAAACGCATGATAAAATCGAGAACGAAGAGGATTGCGATGAAACTGATAATCCCATCGCGACTGATGTGGAAGAAATTTCGTTCCGTGACATTTCGACCGGTACTAGGGATGGACGCGAGACGAAAAATTGGAGTCTCGCGTCTCGCAAAACAGCCTAAAATCTTTGTCTCGTCTCGCAAAAATCCCTATATCGTAATGTTGAAAATGTGTGTCTCGTCTCGCAAAAAAGTTGTAAATCTCTGTCTCGTCTCGCAAAAAAGTCGTCTCGCGTCCATCCCTAACCGGTACTAGGAACAATGAACTCCCAACACCTGGTCCATCAAGAACAGCAAAGGAGAATGCTCTAAATTTTGGATTAGTTAAATGCACGTGGATTAGGCCTGCTGGGGATACCAGAATTAAAAAAAAAAAAAAAAAATCCTCGCCGCTTTCTCTCACAAGGTGGTGTGGAAATGAGTTTTTGGCCAAAACGCATACTGAACTACAATTTGCGGCGCTCGTGCGCCAAAACTAATGATTTTACGAATAAAAGGTAATTACGTAAATTGTAGAAAATTTCCCCTAGTTTCATTTTTTATAATTATATTTTTCGTGAAATGAGTCGGAAAGGAGATATTGTCAAAAGACTGCTTCTAGGCGCCATTTTACGAATGTAGCGGCGCGAGCGGCAAAGATACGAGGGGGCAAAGTTGAAATTCGGAAAGAGCACATCGGAATCTATAAAATTGCCCATTTTCAAAACTCCCGGAAAACCTTCCAAGTAAAACTACCAAATGACTGGACTACTAGGAAAAGTCAACATTTAGGGTTATTATGACTGAATGTGCGTTTTCTAGTAAACAGGGAATATTTAAAAATATACACTTTAATCACTTAAGGAGAGAATTTTATTAAACTTGCTTCATTACATAAATAAATATTTGTAAAGTTTTCTTAGAATACAACTAAAACGTGAGCAAAGACTGCAAAATGCTTACCACAAATACAAGTACAGTGGAACTTCCATGAGCAACAGCCTCTATTAAGCTACCCCGCCCCAACGACCACTTTTTTAAGATACCGATTTTTTACCCTATCTACTTTGTTAAAAGATCTTCTAGAATAGACAACACAACCCTCTATAAGCGACCGTAATATAAAATAATATTTTACATTAATTATATTGTATAATTAATAATATTTTCTTAAAATTTTAAAATTTAAAAATATGTTTGCATAATTACTTATATACTAGTATACAATTTCTTTAAAAAAAAAAAACAATAATTTTTATTTTTTTTTTCTTGGCTACCAAATGTTTAAACTTCTTTTAGTGACCACCTCTCTTAACGACCGATTATTTGCGGAACGGAGATTGGTCGCTAAGTTTCATTATATTTGAGTATTGCTATCATCTATTTAAAAATAAACTGTCTCCAATTAAGTTAAAAACAGTCTCGCACTGCCATCCGTTATATACAATAATCTTTCTGGCGCATACACTTATTATAAGTAACATTTTAAGAGTGTTTGTTTACAAAGTTTTTATTTATTTAAATCTTTTTAAAATTCCTGAATTTATGCTTTCAAAGATATCTTTTCGGATATCTTTTCAAATTATGAAAATAGCTATTTATGTTGAACTGTATAAATTTTCAAACTAATTTGCCTACAGACACCTACTACAAAGCTTAAAAATTTGACAAATCGGTGAAAATTGCAAAACAGGCAGACTTATTGTCTTCTGAAATAGCTGATGTTCCCCCCCCCCCCTGTCTCTCTACTTTCTTCACTACTTCTACTACTACTTCAAGTCTAGCTTATCGAATGTAAAGGGGCCAACACAACATCAGAAAAGCAATAATGTCGGTTAGTTTGAAGAGTCGAGAAAAAAACTTTTTAAACACTAAGTTACATTGTATGTTTGAACATACATACTTATATTATAATATGGATTACGATGTTACATCATAATCATGTTCAAGGAGTTCAACAAAGCAATAGAAAAAATTAAGAGCGACGCCATTCGATTTTCCGAACACTTGATCTCTACCAAGCGCTTAAGTAAATATGTTTCAACACAATCGGGTGTAATGTTCAGACGCCAAATCACTTCAAATAATTTTATTGTATAGGCTGTAATGTATAAGAATACTTTTTTGTATTCCTGTAAAAAAACTGTAAGCCCTACACACACGGCGACCTACAATACACATATCTAATTTGAGCTTATTTGAGGGCACCATTTAGACACTTGCGCAATTTCATTAAATGATTTGCTTTTATAGTCCGTAATTTATAAGAATAATTTTTTGTAGCCCTGTGAACAAATTATTTGCTCTGCATTCACTGAAATCTGTGCAGGTCATGTGACCGTGACGTTTAAATAAATATAACCCATTTTCGCTACACTGAATGCACCGTATCGGTGCTAGTGCATTTTCAAGAATTTCTGCCCATAAGCCATAATGTAAACGAATTGTTTACTGTAGCCCCCCCGCCTCCCCACACACACACACGCGCGTACGTACATCATCCTGGTGAAAATAGCATAAATAAAATAAGTAGACCTAAAAGCGTATAAATAAGACATACATCAAAATCTCAAAGTCGAATTTTTTCATGATTGCAATACTTTCCTTAGCTGCGTCAAAAAAGGGCCTCTAGATCTGTGGCACGCGATGAACGTTTCGATCGTCCGCCATCTTGCTGGTCGTTAAGTCGAGCGATGACAACGGCTGCTCTTTTTTCAGCATTGGGCAATCTATCCAGCTGTTCTCGCATTCTTCCACTTTTCATCAGATGTCAATGCTGTTAAAAAGAATCGTGACCATTTTTTTTAACAGGAAATGACGTGCTAAAAAAGTAAAGGATTCTCGTGGAGCTATGTCACACGCAACTATTTTTATCGAAATCAAATCTCTTCTCCGTGACAGGCAACAGTCAAAACGCCCGAGTTTGGTGTTCCCAGAGCGGGAACACTGCGCGTTAAAGGGTTAACCAATGGGCTACCACGGCTACTCCTGAGGGAGTTTAAGTAAATTGCTTAGTAATAAATTAAACTGATAGAAGTAGACTACTTTAGAGTAACGGACTAAAAATAAACTGTAGGCTCTCTATGTCGGATATGCGAAGGTCGGATTTGAAACCCTGCTGCATTATGTAAAACTCCATTAGTAAAGGTTGACTCAGTCTTTCGTCCTTTGAGTGGGTCCAAAAAATGAAGGCCAAGCTTGCATGGGAGTTCAACACTGGGGGCTTCGCGTCAGGCTGACTACCTGTCCGAGGCATATGCTCCCGCACCCCAGAGGCCATGGTTTCGAAGGCGTGGTTGGGCAGTGCAGGCCTTGGCCCCGCAGTTGTCTGTTGCGCCAATGCTTGAAGATCTATATAAGCGTCCGAAAAAATAAATAATCTTTAATTACATATTTACGTAGATTATTTGTCTGTTTTATAAAAAGATATATTAGACACTGCAAAATATTAATATAAATTTTAACAAAACTATTTAAGTTATCAACTGCTTAGTCTTCAGACTATACTAAAACTAATTACGTAAAATTTAAATGAAAGATTTCAAAAATTTCATTACGCTATATTGTTCCAGAGTAAACAAACTAACTATATTTTTCATAACTTCCTACTACGAGACATAGCTCAATTAAATCTTAAAATTTTCACAAACTTAATCAAATTCTAAATTTTTTTCTTGTAAAATGATACCTCAAAATTATAGTGAAAGCAAAACATCCAATTTAAATCATAACGATCAGAATTGCTGATTGTAATTGTAGGTATCCGCCCAGTAAAAAGAATATTTAAGGACTAGATAAACTGCCCAATGCTGAAAAAGCGCATCGGTTGACATCGATCCATTTAACTATTAGCAACATGGCGTCGGATCAAATCGTCCATCTCGCGCCACAGAGCTAAAAAAGTTTTATGACATAGCTGGCTGCGCTGCACTTTTTCATCGTTGGGACCATTTAACCAAATTTTTTCTCCATTCAGTAAAAGCGAAGAAATAAGGCGGTACTATCACGGTGCAACCACCGCTCGTCAAAGGATTAATAGAACTAGTGCGTTACTTTAATGTTAAATCACAGTGCATTGAATTCGTGATTGCATTACGTAATCAAAAGTCAATTATGAAAGTTAACAGTTCTTCGCTTAGAACCACTCTTGATAAATGTTGCAGGGAATTAACGCTTAAACTTCATTTCCCGCCAGATGCCCATTTCAGTTACATGAGTTTCCCATGTGTTAAAACTTGAGTGGTCATTACTTTCATTAGAAGTTAAGTCGAAAGTATTCCGTCATTAATCTTGGAAGAGTGTATAACCCAAAATTTATCATTAATCTACCAAGACATGATTGATTTAATGGGGGAATAGTTTTATTTAGAGATAAATAATGGTTTAATAATTGAAGGTTTATACCTAATCTATGACAAGTTACACGATTATTGACTAGCTGCGTAGTCCGTGTACCAGTGGCAGCTGGTGATTAGGGGCCAGAGGGTCCATGCCCCACTAGATATTTTAAAGGCTTTTCCAATTATAAAACAAAATTTAATTTTTTTCAAGATAACTTTTATAATCGGTTTATAATCGGTTATTTTGTTAAGAGTTATGCAGGGGTCGCGCTGTCGATCGCCAACGTCGCAAATTGCGATAATGATATTAGTTTGGCGAAAGAAATTCGATTTGGCGAAAATATTGGCAATTTCATTTCTTAATGATGTCCGGCAAAATCTAATTTGGCGAATGGATTGGCGAAACTTTAAAAAAAGCCAGCGCGACCCCTGTGTATATATTTTATTCAACTTACTTCCTCTATCTCTTTAATCTATTATGTAAGGCGAATTTAGGAGGAGCGACAGTTCAAATTACCACAGGACACTCCAATTTATCCCCTATAAACCAGGCATGCAAATGCCCGGTCCAAGCGCCAAGCACAGATAAGTAATATCTGTACTGTTGATCATTTATCGGAAGGTAATCATATTTGGCTGATTAGCACTAAAATGAATGCGAATGCGGGGTAATTCAGCTTGACTTTAGGGCTCCTATACGGTTGGCCCAAAAGGAGAAATAGCACTGTTTCAAGGGAAACACGTTTATGATTTGGGGACTTTCCCTGGCTTGGCTTAAGAAAAAAAAATTGTTCATATTCTCATTCTTCTTAATGCTGATAGTTAAAAGCTACTTTTTTTTGTTAGTTTTGTTTAAACAAGAAACTTCCTTTACTATGTTTTTTGGGATTTCGATTTTCGGTGAATATGGTGAAAGTAATTTTGAATTATCAGATTGTAATTATATTATTGACATTAAATTCTGTCGACAATTTACTGCGAGTTTCTTTTCGATTGGTAAATAATAAAACGCTTGGGACACAACCAACTAAAGATTCTGCAAAGTTCTCTTGTTCTTTCAGAAACTGTATATATATATATATATAGTTTCTGAAAGAACAAGAGAACTTTGCAGAATCTTTTGTATATATATATGTAATGTATAAAAAGGTAATTTGGGTTTTACTATAGTTTAGGTATTGTTCAAGCGGGTACTTTCACTGTAAGTTTTGCTTTCCTGTCATACTTGCCACGCGCGCTCTGGAGCTATGTTTTATTTATTTTGTTATTTGTCAGACATCAGGCCGTCGATTCTGAGTTCTTTAGAGTGTACACGTGTCCCCATGCCTTTGTAGCCCCGGATGCGGGCCATGTTGGTAAATGTGTGTGGTTCGATTAGAGATAAGAGAGAGGCGGAGTTATGTATTCGCAAACCACGTGGTGTGGTGAGCGTAAATACACCCGCACCTCGAAAATCGAGAGACTTCTGCCACTGGAACTGCTTAATTAGTCCACGCTGATTTTTGTACCCGTCACCCCTCTCCTCTTCTCATTCTATGTTGTAACTTAAAGATAATGTTTAATAAACCGTTTTACCTGCCTTAACTCTGGAACTTTACTGAAATATCTGACGTCTCATATATATATACAAAAAATAAATCGAATTACTGAAATATAATCTTTGTTTATATATATATATATATATATATATATATATTTGTTGAAAAAAGGATACAATTTTTGTCTGTTTTAAGTTTTTACTTTTCTCTGAAACAACTATTTTTTCAAGTTCGTTTTTTACTTTAAAAAGCTGATCTCATCCGTTCAACACACGAAATTTGATGTCTTCGTATTATTTCAAAATCAAATCCTTTTCTTTAATGACTTTGTTCATTTGCGTTTTTCCGCCGTTGAATAATTCAGCTAACTTTCTTTCCGATTTGCAGTTCGGATCACTAACCAACTAATGAAATGAAACTGGTATAAATATGGACCTGAAAGGCATTTTTGCTCCAATGGGCTATGCAAGTTACTCCTGGGTCTTATACTCGACCATAAACCTTTCCTTGATTTTTTTCCGCTCAAAATTAAAGCATGGAGTGAGTAGAATTTCCTGAAAAATGAAATGGGCGATCCCACTCGTTGGCTGTTTAGAGGGAGTTGGGTGGTCGCTGATAGAGGTTATTTTAACATTAGGTCTATGGGCCGAAAAATCAGTACCATGAAAAATTAGCCCCATAGAGGGTTGACCGCTATACAGGGTTGATCATATACTATACATATATGGTCAAATGTTACTAAGAACAATATTGTGAGTAATTGTAAACCGTTGTAAACTGCTTTTATATTGTATAACACTAATGTATTTTACCAATTGTAATCCAAAAATTGTGCTCTAAAAAAAATCACATAAAAATGAGGGAAACCACTGCTTGCTGGACCTGAGCCTGAGGCTAGGGTTCAGCAGGACAGTAGAACACTTCAGGAACTAACACAGGCTTTAAACCAAATAGGTAGGCCGTTCCTGAAGGTAGTACCCTATACTATCCTATACAGGGTTGGCCGCTCGGAGAGGTTTCACTGTATGTGTGTGTGTGTGTTCATAGATTAATTTTAATAATGTATTTAAACTAAGTAGAAATTATTGTACCTTTCAGAACCTGTCATTCGAAAATTTTAAAGTTATTTATTTTGTTTGTTTGTTTATAAAACCAGGCTTATGTTTTACTGTTTCGTGACAGGGGAAAAAATCCAAGCCCCACCATTAAAATGGGTCACGAGCCGCCAGTACCGGGTATATCAGTCTTAGGGCATAATTTGCTTAGGGCAAAAATTGGCAGATGATGTCAATCACTGATACGCCTGTTTTGTTTTTCATAAACAGGTGTATTCTTAATATCTATGCTCTTCCCCCATCTCTAATTCCCCTTGGAGTAATCAAATTGTAAATTCCTTTCGGTCGGCTCCCCGGGTTGGTTTCCCCCGTCCCCCTCCACCCCATTTCTAACTGCATATAATTATAATTTATAAGGCTTTGAACACCTGTGCATTTTGAACGTTACTTTTAATCATTATTCAACCTTTTTCTCTTTTAAAGAGAAAGTGTGTTTCCAATTATAGCTGTTCAAAATTTCGCATTCAGTAATTGATTTTATATCAATTAAAATATTCTATTTTTATGGGTTAAATGGAAGTGCATCATTTTATAAGATGATAATTTTTCGTTATCGTTACAACACATACATATATTTATCTATCTATAATTTAATTTAGATTTATTTTGCACAAAAATAATAAATGTTAGAAATATTAAAAATATCAAATTTTGAAGCAAATAAATAACAGATTTGTAAAGTCATATTAATTTCTTACCGTAGAATTATCGCCTTTTTCAGAAAAAAGCATTAAAGTCTCTTTTCTATATGTTCATTACATGGAAACTGTCCATACTTTTTTCAATATTTTACATGAAATCACTTTTTAATTTCGGCTATTGCTAAGTAACTTTCATGCTCGTGTTACTCAGGTGAGCAGGGAACAGATTGTCACTCTTGGCATTGTTTCTGGCGAGATTTTTCTTGCTGAAGAAAACCTGCAAGATATTCAATACAATATTTTTAAATGAATTAGAAAGTGTCCATACGTATATTAAATTACGAATGGTTTATTATAACAATGCTATTTCATTTTTTAATATTACAGTATGGCAAGCCTAAAGGTTAGTGGATTAGAACATCGTCAGATAAAATATAAACACTAAAGCTCTTTAATCGTAAATAAACCATAAGTAACATATTCTGTTGTGTTAACTAAATTGAAATGTAATTTCAAATTGATATTTTTGGTTTAGGATGTAATAAAAAACTAAGACAAATTATTAAAACCGATATTTCATTATGTTTCTTAAAAAAAATATTTTTTTTTTCCTTAGAAGTTATAAAAGGGAGTTTGTGTAATACTCTATAATGTATGGTCTTAATCATTTTGAAAATTCAAATTTGAAAGGGTCGATATGAAATTAGATGAAAAGATAAAATTACACTATTTTTTACACTCTTAATAAAAAAAAAAAAAACTTCAACACTTTGCACTCGAGAACGAACTTAAAATGGCGAAAAATTCAGAACCTTCATATACTGTTCTATGGACAGGAATAATCGTCTATACTGGAAATATTCCCTTAAAAGCACGAAATAAATAAATCGCAATAGCTTTGAAAATTATCTTTAAAATTTCGTAAAATTTGATGTTTAAGGTAATTTGAAGACTTCCTTTCGTTTGATACGGTGTCAATGGGTTCGTGAATACGTTGTTACTGTTTAAAAAGGCTAAGTTGATGAAGAATTAAATATGAAGACGGCCGTAGGCAAAAATTTTGAGACCATTTGATTAAAATATACAATACTTGTAAATGAATGGTATATATAATCTTGCTGTATGTACATTGAACGATGCCTGAATAAAGAGCAATTGGGCGGTTTTATCCCCTGCAACTGTACGTGCATAAAAAGAATGGGCGTTGACATGAACATAGTATCCCTTATTTATTTATTTTTCTTGTCCCTAAAATAGCTAATTATGTTATTAATTCGCAATTCTCACGGTAAATCCTAGTTATCAATTTGTAATTGAAGTCGTCTATCATTCCTCTAATGTTACGTTTTCTTTTTAAAAATTAGTAAGCATGAAATATCCCCTTGCAAGCTTCCTTCTAATTCCGAAATATATTCACTTCGCAAACCCGTCCGAGGACTACCTAACACCTCAAAAATTTTTAAATGAGTCCAACGTTTATTCAAATTGAGCGGACGATGCGAACTTAAAACGCTTACTGCATTAATATTAGCATACGGGGAACAGAGCGCAGTTAATTATGCAAGGATGTCTATTTATCAAATCATGACGGTGAAAGTGATTTGATGAATTTCAAGATCTCGTGTCTTAATAATCGCTAGAATTTTAAAATGGTTCTGGTTGTTTGAATTTAAATGCCGGAATACTTTAATATTCTTAAGAGATTGAGGAATATGATGAAGTTATCAAATCAAACCTTACGGTTTTGGTACCTATACTGCATACAAATAGAAATTATTATTACGTAAAACTACATAGATGTGAATAGAAGGGTGTACGGAAATACATTAATTGTTACAAATTAAAATTAAAAGCTAATATTTTATGGGACTGAACGATCATAAATTTCTTATTAAGTTCAAACGGAATTTAATAAGAACGGATTTTGTCTGGTCCTTTTCAGACCAGACAAAATCTCACACGTCAAATTAAAGAGGAATATCATAATTATTTAGAAAAAAACCTATTACATTTAAAATTGGCAAGTAGAAAGTTAATTTTCAAATAATTTTTCCGATAAAAGCTTCATTCCCAATCATAGTTTCAGTAGTTAAAAGCTGTTATCTTCTCTACTTATTATAAAAGAAGGTGTCTGTCTGTGTGTGTGTGTGTGTGTGTGTGTGTCTGTCGGCAGCGTTACGGACAAACGGCTACACCTAGAAACACCAAATTTGGTACTCGGGAAGATGCAAATATGTAGTTGTGCACCTCGAAGCGATTTTTTCAAAATTCGACCTAGATTTTTTTTAATTTTATGTTTTATGCGATTTTTGGCATTTTTTCTCACCTAATTCGTAATGACGGCGGAAATTACGCTCGCAGCAAAACGGCATTTGTATCATCGGATAGAGGAGAAAATTTTCTTTTAAAAACAGTTTGTTCTGAATACGTAACATGATTTACCGATTTTTAAGAATTTTTTTACTAAGCATTTGCTTCGGCGAATTGTTTCGTAAAATAATTTTAAAACTGTCGCATCTTGAATTCTATCCGTCATAACTTTTTGATATTTTGACAAATCGTGAAACATTCTTTTCTCCCTCTTTTAAAATAAAAACGAAAAAATTATGTAAATTAGATGATTTTTTATGAATTTTAATGCAGCCTAATGTTTAGAATTTAATAGCATCAACGCGATCTTAGCCATTCATTACATTGAGATCACGGCACGAGAATTTATCTTCGGTTGTTGCCACAGAAAGGATTAGAAAAAAGGGTTTTCTCAACCAATCGAGTTTTTAAATGGGATATCGGAATTTCAATTCGCAAGTGAGGATCTATGACGTCAAATGCTTTAAGATACGTAAAAATTACGCCATAGTTTTAACTCATTTATTCCAGCTCTATTTTCAAAACAGGGAGACGATATTTTGATTAAAATTTACTGTAGAAATAAACTAAGAAATTCACGATTATTATTATTAGAAGTGGTATTTTAATCCGGTGCTTATTTAAAAATTGAAATGTCTTCACGGTGTTGAAAATGTTCATTTTAGAAATTACAAAGTTCGTTCAAAGCGCGATATATTAAAATTTTTCTATTTACTATTTTTATTTTTGACATTTAATTATGGCGCAGACGTTGCCTACATATGCATGCAGGCTGCGAGTATAGTTTTATTTTAAAGTTGAATTACGTTCCTCCATAAAGGTCCTACATAACGCAAAGTTTTAATGATACCGTTTGAAAACTACTATGCGAAATATCGAAATTAACTCCCTCAACCAACTGGGGTATCCTTTACTGCAGTCAAATAGTGACGTCATAAATTAAAAAAATGCGTGAAATTTGTAAACTCTGCAACTCTGCGCCATGTCACAATTAAAGCGGGAATAAGTAGCTCCTCGAGATTACACAGTTTGATGTTTTTCAGGAGACAGGACTATTGAGGATATAAAAGATATCGGTATATTAGAAACATGGATATTTAAAATGGCCTCCCTTGGATATTTTCTCCCCACAATAAGATGAAATGGTTTGCGGCGCTAAATACGCCAATCTTATAAAACTATGTATAAATTAAATATATATGGAGAGTTTCGTTAATGGCAACCATTATGTGAAATGATTATTATTTATGCTAATGCGTAAATTGCAAAGAATCGCCATAGAATCAAAAGATTCCATTGGGGCCAAATAATCTAAGCTGTTTCTTTTAAGGGAGCCTTGAAGAGGGAGAAGCGAAGATAGATAGTATTAATGTACGTAATAGGTAGTATCATTAGATTCGTAAGGATAATATGAATAAATCATAATATACCACGTTAATAAATATTTCATGAAATTAAAAGTATTTCTCCTTTTTCAACGGTTGTCTTACAACCAACTAAACGAAAAGTAATTCTAAATTGCGTTAATATATCCCGCAGTAATTTCAACAGAGGAGATTACTTGAACTTTTTTAAAAATGAAATTCTGTTTTGTCACATGCAGATATGATTTTAGTAGTAAAATATTCGCTAATTCCCGTATGAAGAGCGGGTGCGCAGTTATCTTAAAAACATCTCTTGAAAATAGCATAAATGAATTCAGAAGACCTCAAAACGTGTCAATACACCAAAATCTCGAAGTAGAATTTTTTCATGATTACAATACTTTCCTTATATGGTACATGTTCGGAAAGAAATAAATGGTTGTCCATTCCATGTAGTGTCTTAGGTATTTAATGCTACAACTTGAGCCTAAAAAATAGTATGATGTAGAAATAAGACATTTTGAAAGCCAGGAGTTCTCTGCAAACCATTAAGCTTTCCACTTTTTTGATAGTGAATGACACTGACGTAGTTTCTTGAGTCATTATACTGCAATGATGCCAGGTTAATACTCGTGACGCAAACTTTACATCAAGAGTCAAATAATTTTGCTCTTTTTCTTTAAATTCCACATCACGAATAAATTCGAATTACACATGTAAGGAAAATTTCCGTTTCCTACCGTGCGAAGAACGGGCACGCAGCTAGTCACAGATAAAGGAAGATTGACAAGAAATTTTTAAAATTAAAGGATGTCCTACAAGTTCTTTTTAGCTATTTGAATTTCGCAAATAAGCAAAAAATATTAACAAACTCGGCTTTGGAAATTTCACTAACATTCAGATATTATTTTGTGCAACGGCAAACAGATAAAAATAACGACAAACAAAAATAAAATGTGTGCATCAGGATAAAATGTGTGTGTAGTATTTGCACATTCACATGCGTTAACAACATTTATTCAAAATTAAAGCTTCGACGCATATGTACGTCCATTCAGAAATATATATAAAAAAAAAATCTTAAGGAATTATTTTAAGAATGGAAAGAAAGATGTCCAAATATGTATACTTCGGGATCGAAGAATATACATGAAATTTCATTTTATTATTTTTATACAATAGTTTATTGTTTACTTTTTAATCTTTATCAAACTTTTATAAACAAATTACATTCACTCAAAATAATAATAATCGAGTTATTCTACAGAGAGCCTAATTTTCTATGTTAATTTTGTTAATAACTAATTAATTTTTGGGAAAACACAAAATTAGATAGAGATAAGAGAAGTTGCTATTACATGTCTCACGATTCACTTTTACGGAGTCCTGTAATTTAAATATGAAACTGACATAGGAAATTTTAACTACGCTCAAATACTTTTTTGGCAGGGAGTACATAAAATTTAAATGCAACAGCCTCTTTGAAAAAATTAACTGTTTGCAAAAATTAGTTTTGAAAACCGAAATTTTAATGGCGTACTTTATAATTAGAGCAAAAATATAGTTATCATACTAATATTATAAATGTCAATGTTTGTATGTATGTTTGTTATGCTTTCACGCTGAAAGAGTAACAAACATACGCCGGTGAGTAACACAATATTTATTAAAATAGCGAACCAACTAGTCGCTGGAGGCGGCTAGTTATTAAATAAAGATAAAAATTAAAATTTTATCTTTATTTAATAATAAGGATGAAATTTTTCTTTTTTGAATATGATTTCCCAATAGTCTGGGTGAATTTATTTATCTATTTATTATATGTAAATGATAGTATTTTCTTGAACATGTGCTAGGTTTGATACATTAGTTAGAGTTATGTTCAAAATCATAAATTTCAACAAGTTATTTACTCTTTTCCCATTAAAAAAATTGTTTTTTTTTCACTCAAAAACTATTTTCTAAGAATCAGAGTGAGTTTTCTTTATTCTTCATTCAAAAACTATTTTCTATTAATCAGATTTTAAAAAAATTATTCTTAAAAAAGAGCTAATACTTTCTTGAACTTTTTTTCTGTAAAAAATAATCTTATGAAGTGTGATATATTTCATATACATTGTCAAATTCATGAAAATCTAATAATTAATAAAATTTCTTTCAAGTTAATCCAAATAAAAGTCTCCAAAATTTTCCTAGAACAGTATTTCATCGAATTTTCTCCTTATTATTATCGAAAATTTCAAATTAAAAATGTACAGGAATCGAATGTGATTTAAATGTCACCAAAACGGTCACCCTGACGTCACCACTTTTGAGTCACTAGAATGAACAGTGAGATACTGATTTCACTTGGGGAATGTCAAAAAGAAGCGTCACAAAGTCACGTCGCTTACTAGTGACAACGTGACTATTTTGTGTTACTCGGTGACCACTGTGACCCTCTGTGACATCATAGTGACTGTTTTGTGACCATCTCTGCTATTACGGTTGGGATTGAGTCAACGCTATTTGATGGAGGTCGCACTGCGTATTGGGCTGTCTCAGGCTGGTGAATTTAACTACACGTCCTCTTTGCAACATCTAGAATGGCAACTATATTTTGAAAACACGCCAATTCATTATTTGAGAGGGATGTACCACGGCCCATGAGAAAGGGTACTATATCGTATTCCGCGATAGTTCTGAAACCATCAATGTCTAATGGGCGAAGCTGTGATACTGCTCTCGTGTTATATCAGTCAAACTTAAAGTTAGTTCGATTACATAGCGAATAGAGAAGTCAAAAATATTTTTCATTTCCGTGAATTACTATTTAAAAAAATTTATAAGTTCATCATCAAGTTATACCCATAAAAATAAGGGAATCTTATCCGTATTAGTTATCTTTCTTTTTTTTCACGGTTATCAAAAATGCTCTATAGATGCTAGATTACGTTGTTAGATTACACTGTTTCACATTTACAAAAATATAGACTGGCAGGACTATGTTTTCCGAGTTCTACTAGTGTAGCATATTTAAAAATGTAAAAAATATTCAATATCTGCAATAAAAAAAGGAGTTTGTTAGTGAAGAGTGGCAAGTGGGTCATTCGCCAACCCCCCATTGTAAATTTCACAAATTCTTCTGCTAAATTGTTTTCATATCCATTCCCCATTTCCATCCATTTCCCATTTGATGCAGTAGATGATCATCTATACGATGTTTCATATATCCATTCCCCAACACCTGAAAATATTATGATATGGTTTCGATTTACGTTTTTGTGAAAGTTGTAAGCGATTTTGCTGGGTGTCCACCAGCAACTGAAAAAGAACACTTTTGCCACTAAATTTAAGATCAGGCAAGGATACTTTTTCGGTTAACACTTTAAGGCGCAGTGTTCCCGCTCTGGGAACACCAAACTCTGACGTTTTGACTGCTGCCAGTCACGAAGAATAGATTTGATTTCTATAAAAATAGTTGCGGGTGAGACAGCTCCATGAGAATCCTGTAATTTTTATTACGTCATTTCCCGTAAAAACAATGGTCACGATTATTTTTAACAGCACTGACATCTGCTGAAAAATGGAAGAACGCGAGAACAGCTGAATAGATTGCCCAATGCTGAAAAAAAGGACAGCCGTTGCCATCGCTCGACTTAACTACCAGAACGATGGCGGACGATCGAAACGTTCATCGCGTGCCAGAGATCTAGAGACCCTTTTTTGACGCAGTTGGCTGTACCCCCGCCTAAAAATCCTTTATTAATGTTTTTAACTGTTAAGAATATCAATCAGGAAAGGGGTCTCTCGATCTGTGGCACGCGATGAACGTTTCGATCGTCCGCCATCGTGCTGGTAGTTAAGTCGAGCGATGGCAACGGCTGCCCTTTTTTCAGCATTGGGAAAGGCTTGCGCCTCAAAGGATTAAAAAATGTCATTTTCGTACTATTTTAAAATATTTCGCGACTCTTCTCTTGTTTCAGGCAACTACTTTGGTAATTGGGAAGGGCAGGTTTTGTTGTTGTATTTCTCTTTCTTGTCCTGCCTTTCTTGCTATCTGCCACAAGAGTGACTCCTAGAAGCCTAGGAATGCCTGTTTGCATGTGATAGCTATTCTAGTGGACCAAACAGCGATTTGGTCTCCCTGGTGATTTTTAAAAAAATTATGAAAAATATTATGCAAATCAGCGTTTCACAACGTGTGGGGCGCGCAGAGCGTTTGCACGGGGGCCGCGAGAAAAACCAAACAGCAAGTAGTGATGCATGTTTTAAAAAAAATCCTCTTATTTATTCTCATTTTTACTCAAAAATATATCCATTTTCGCCTAAAATGTTCATTCAAACTTTACTGATAACACTATTTTGTAGAAAATTCGACTAAATATTCACTGTTAAACATTAGAAAACTGAATATATGCTGAAAAATGTGAGGGGGGGGCGCCACCGTAAGTTAGCTTTTGTTTGGGGGGCGCGATGTTAAAAAGGTTGTGAACCGCTGATGTAAATGAAGAAACAAGAAAATATAAAGAATATTTTTTTTATTTGATTATTTTTGTTAATTTACTTTTAACTTATATCACTAGAAAATTATCTGTTATTAATATTAGTTGTATTCAGTCACTGTATGATGCGTTAGAGACCAATTTATTAGATTATTTCACCTTGTATTTTTTTTTAATGTTTCGATGTCAATACATTTTTGAAGTAATTGTTCCAGAAAGTTTTCCTATTACTTTGACTACTAAAATTAAGTAAAACCATACTATTTTTGAAAAACAAAAATATGTTTGTGAGGCTACGAACGCTACTGTTTTTGACTCCTGATCATGATGAATTCCCTGATTTTGTAAAATTAAGTGACGTTGTAATTTGCGCCCCCCCCTGAAAATTACAAAGAGCACGAAAGAATAAGTTATATATTCATCGATTATTATATTTAAAAGCATAATAAAAAAGATCTTTCTTAATTTTTTAAAATTTCGTGTTATTTGTAAACAGTTTTTTAAAATTGAGTGGCCAGTTGCCTCGATTAATTTAAACAATGTATTTTGAATTTCATTTTAATATAGGCTATTTGTCTATCAAAAACCAGTTTAAATATTGACCAACTTTACATTATTCTTTTTTTAGGTGTATCTACTTGTATAGATTAGCCAATTTAAGTTTTTGTTCAGTTGTTTTACAATCCCATTTGCATTACAAATAGTTAGAAGATAAGATAAATTTTCAGAGGCTTCATTTCACAATTTTTTTTCATGTAGTAGTATACATGCTATTTGCATTGTCTAAATATCTTATGATAAGATAAAACGCGAAACTGCAATGTAAATGTGCTTGAATAAAATAATAATGTTTAAAAGTAAATGCGTTTGCTGCTATTGGATTTATATTGCAAGAAACGTTGCTATAGAAAACCCTTCAGATAATTCAACGATTTTTTCCTGCGGTTAAAAAATATCTGCCTTTACCTACCCATTCTGCAATTAGCCTGTTGAAAAATATTGACTGGTGAGTCACCTTGAATGAATTTCTTTATTTTTTCCCGCACAATCTAAAACTTTTATCAAACTGATTGCTGGCAAGTGCCTCCACGTTCAGGAAGGGAACTGGTCTGAGAGTGTAAAAAAATTGTTATTGTGTCTCTTCAACAGGTGTAGTACTACATTAAAGAGAAATCATGCTTTTGCTTTTCACTTACTCCACCTTACCCCAATGATAAGTTTCTTTAAAAGTAATGTGTCCTGAAAATGTTAATAAATTGCATGCCAAAATAATATTAAAACGGATAATTTTAATTAATCATTTGCATAGAAACTATCTGGAATTTTTTTAAAGATAAAAATTAGTATTCAGGTTTCCTTGCACAGTAAAACCAATTTTTACTTTTCAGAAAATTAAATTTCATGAAAAAATTAAGCAAAATTAATTACTTCTATATTATCGAATATTTTTACTAATGAACTATGCACAAACTTATAAAGCTATCATTTAAAAAGTGAAGTACACTAATACTCACTTAATCAAAGAAGTTTTGCTGCATAATCAAAATTTAAGAAGGCTGAAAACGTTCTAGACTAGAAGCTAAGTGAAAATTTCACCTTATTAGAATTACAAATTTTTTAAATGTGTTGACTTTCAACTTGACTACATTATTTCTAGAGTGTTCTTGAGAAACTTCTTTCAACTCAGTTTTAATCAATAGGAGAAAAAAAAAGGTCTAGTACGAAATTTCTTTTAAATGAAACTGATTTTTAAGCGAGTAAGATAATATCCACGTACTTATATAAATAAAATATGAGCGTGAAATTGAGAAGGTAAAACTTAGTGCTTTCCTTACGGCCTCAAGCTATGACTGATAATTTGCAATTTAGATTAGGGGAAGCACTAAAAATCAGAATGAGGTTTCACGAGATATAAGGTTTTAATAAATTAAACTAGAAAATGAAGCTAGAAATTTTAAAAAAATATGTTTTTGCTGCAAGTATTTTAATTTCCGCTATTTTGGTATTGTCTACTTTTCATCATTTCAACATTTTGTGTATGGAAATCTTATGATTTTCACATTGAAGTTATTTAATGGCTTCCTGTTGACTTTTAGAATTATTGAAAATTAATGACTTGCGATTGTCGAATAATATTTATGATTTATTGGAATATTTATCGCCAATAAATTATTACATTAAATCACATTGATAATTTGTTTTAATGCAAAATGAAATATTAGAAGAAATGTAGTTTTTGTGATGCACACATCCACGAGAAATAGCTTACCAGTACAGTATTTTTTCTAATCTGTACATACATTTTATTGAATAATTAAAGATCATGTAAGCCCTTATTGTTGGTTACAGAGCTGCATTAACTAATAGCCTTATTAGGCTTCAACCTGTGGATCTCAACCATGTTAGATGCCCTGAGGCAGAAAGCAGAGGGGGAAAAAACTATATTCAAATGCTTAAAGTTATTTTTAGTGTTCTTATGTGTCTATGACTGATATGTATAATTTGAGTTGATATGTGCTGAAATTTTGTAGTTCTACAGCAGACGTTTTATGTGAACTTTACGTTTATATGGGTTTGATGGATCATGATAAATTTTGTAGAATGCCATAAAGAAATCGGCATGCTCAGCACTACATTTACCTGATGTTCTGTAGCTACCTTAAGAAGTACAGGGTGGGCGAAAAATCCTTGACACATTTCAGAAAATAATATATAAAATAGAAATTGCCATAAAATAGTTCAATTTACGGTCTCTTCTTTAATAGAATGTTAAGTTATTTTATCAACAGAGTATCCCCTTCGAAAATGACCGACATTATACAGCTCAAGACACGGATCATCGAAGTCATTGAGAATATTCCACAATCCATGTTGACAAGGACGTGGAATGAGATGTGATACGAGCTACGAAAGGTGCTCATATCGAAATTTGGTAACAAAAAATTCGTTCTGTAAGGGTAACTATTGAACAGAGGCGGGGATAGGCGTGGGAGATGTGGGCGATCGCCCAAGGCCTCGCGCATCCAGGGGCCTCGCATCAGTTTTCATGAAGGGATCTTGACATGGTCTCGAACCTAAATATTTTTACCTAAGGGTTAGATCTTAAATTCAGAAAACAAGACATTTGAAATACGATTTCACCTTAGTAGCATGTGAATACTCCTTTGCACGAAAAATAATGGTCTTCCCTCCTCTCGGAAATATTGTCTGGCTACGGGCTTGTATCTCGGACATGGTTACTGTATATTTAAGGGTGCAGTTCGAAGAAGCAAAACCTCACTCACGGTCGTTTAAAATAAACCTTGAACTCAAAAAATTTCAGAATGAGTCTTTATAAGCTGCATTCCAAGCTATAATCGATGGAAAAACTCTGCCTTTTATGAAACATTTAGAAAAAATTCTTAATCATGGGGCTGTACAGCAAAATTTTTCAAAAAGTGGCACATTTTCCAAAATGTTTGATATTTAATAGTACTTTACTTTAGCAATCGCAATTCAAGGGAAATAGTGCATTTTTGCCTAAATAATGATCACTTACTTTATTTTTTACAGCGAAGCACAGTAGTAAATAGTAGTGACATGAGAACAGAAACTAATTATCTTAAGATCTTATTTAAATCGAAATTTCCGTATTAGTAAACTTCATTTTTTAATACTCACACTATACAATATATTTAATAATTTATACACACAATATTAATACAATATATTTAATAATTTCGGTCACACTTAAAAGGCATAGTAAATGAGAACGGATTCACGAACAATCTCATATTTTATAATTTTACAAGGTAATAATGTGAAACATTTTAAAAAGAATTGCAATGCTGAGTTTTAAAAATGACTTGGTAAAAAAATGACAGAGAGAGCAATAATGAAATTAAATAACGCGATGGGAAAAAAAATCTATTTTAAAATTGTGTTTAGAGCTGTCATTCTTGTCGCTTAATTAGGGTTTAGTAAACACCGAAAAAATGTCCTGTGTCCTGAGCTTGCTGGACCGGCGAGTGAGGAAGAAAATATAGGGGAAGTTGGGGCGTAATGAAACAAAATTTACCATTCCTTTTTTCCTGTTCACAAATTCGCATGTACAAAAATAAAATTAATGGACACATTTAACCTACTCTTTTTCCCATCTAAATGAATTTTTAGGAGTTTATAAATAGCTTTTTCATATTTAAAAAATTACAAACGGTAAATGTCTCTCAGTGTTTCATTGTACCCCAAATACCGGGGTACAACGAAACACTTAATAACACTTCACAAACACTCAAATAATATGAGTCAAAATTCAAATTTCAGCATAAATGTTTTTTATGTACAGTTATAATAAACATTAGTGAGACATAAATATGAGATTTAAATTGAAAGACAAATTTAATTAAACTCTTATTGCTTAAGATGAAAACATGATACTTTTACTAGAAGTTACCCAATAGTGTCTTTCATTTTATATTAAATTTACTTAAATCAAATTCAAAAATTAGCATTTTAACTTTCCTTTCTCTATCCCCTGAAGGAACAGGAGGTGGTAGTTTTGATACAATTTGAGTTTTTCAAAAAATTATATTTCCGAAGAACTCATAAATTTGAAACTTTGATCTCAGTCGTTTGACGTACAGAACTTCGCATTCCGTTTGATTTAAGTTTATTAAATCCCCAACAGAGTACATTTGTTTACATTTAAGCTCACCTTCCTTGATTTAAACATAATCATTTAGAGCGATACTGATATATGTCATACATCTTATGTGAGAATACCTCATAATCTGTACTCTTGTTTGATTGTGTAACATACATTTCGGATGTGTGTGCTTGTCTCGAGGCCCACTCACAAATCCATGTCAAAGAGACAATACAAGGGGGTTCCCCTCTGTGGGGTACTTTCTAAGGGGTCCTAACCCGTATTTACGCTAAGTTTCGTCGAAAACCACGGAAAACTCCGAACGGTTAAGTCGGCGGACGGGACCTGGTTTCGAACTAGGCACCTTCCGTATCCCAGTTCAATGCACTATGCGACTGGTGGGGCATCTGTACTCCTTTGATTGTTATTTGAGAGTCAACCTGGATTGTCACCATCTTCAGAGTCTGAAGAAGATAGAGAGTACGAAATCTTTGTTAATTTTATGTGTTCTATAAAGATCTCAATCTAAATATTTAATAGTAACATCTTTATTTCAAGTGAATGCATTCACGCGGGGTACAATGAAGCACCACAGTGCGCACCGGTTATAACGTACCTAGAACATACCTGCCAACTCTACTGGATTTTTCAGGAGACAACTGGATTTTGAAGTTTTCTCCTGGTCACCTGATTTTACATTAAAATCTCCTGGTTTTATAACGTTTTGAAGTTTTAATAATCGGCACATATATATATTTTTCCCCACCAGTTCTGAAAGATTACTGCTCTTAGGGTCTATTCATTTAATATGGATCAATATACCATTGTATTTTGGTCCATTAATAAAGATTTGTGCTTATGTTGATTACTCATTTGTGAAGAATTCTTGAAAATTTCAGAATTAGATGGCAAAAATCGTTTAATTGTAATATTTTGTGAGTTCAAAGTCCCAAAAAATTTTACAACTATTTTTTTAGTCTAAAAAGCAGATATTTGTAAAATTTCTAATATTTAAGACAAAACTTGTGAACGTAAAGAAACATTGAAGTTTTATTCCCTTTATGTTAAAAAAATTCTATTTCTGAGCTCTTTTACAAATTCTATTTTTAATATCACGACCTTATGTGTGATTGAAATTTCAATTGTTATAAAAACCATAACTATGTCGTGTCATGTCAAAATATATTTTTAAAAACTAATACATAGAATAGATGGCGAAATTTAAGGTGTGAAAAAATTTGGAAGAGTGTTTTGTGACTTGGATAAGTAATTATGACTTTGAATTAGATACCACATAAATCTTCTGGATTTTCTTCACTAGATGTTGGCAGGTATGCTAGAAGATAGGTCCCGATTGTAGTCCTACATTTATAATGTTATTTAATTTCGGTTAAAGCGTACTTAACAAAAGTACGTACTTCGGCTATAACGTACTTTTTATACCAAAGCCAAGAATAAAATTTTGCTCTTCTTAAGCATTTTATCTCCTTTTTCTCGTAAATTTCAGCACGATCAAAAACATTCGTTGTCAGTTTTCAGATTCTCTAGCGAGATGAATTGTGTATGGATGAAGGGAGCGATATTTTATCTTTTACCCCTGCTAGGTGGGGCTAAGAACAAGAGTTTTTTCTTTGGAATTCATCAATGTAAATGCCTTCTTGAAATAATGATTCTATGATAGAATATAATGATTCTGATGATAGTGAAGAAGAAACAGAGGACCCTATACCAAGCATAAAATGCTGCAAAAAATGCCGCATTAAATGCTGCAAAAACAGCATCACGATTTTTTGAATGCCGCAGTGATGATGCAGAGACTCAACAGAAGTCTATTATGGATATCCAAAACGGTACTTTTAAAGTAGCTTCTGCTCATTTAAAGCAAAAAATTACAGATTATTTATCTCAATAAATCTTGTAAGTGATAAAGAATTTTCTGGTTTTTATTTAATTTAAATTTTAAAAAATCAGATCTGTTTAAAACACATATTACAGTGAAATTATGAGCCCACTTTCTTTTCTTTTTTTGTCTTACCGGTGGTATTTCTTATAACGTACTTCGGCTGTATAACGTACTACTTTTTTAGGTCCCGCGAGAGTACGTTATAACCGGTGTCTACTGTACTCACTCCGTCTACAAGTGTTTCTTTGTACCCCAAATTTAGGCTACAAACTAAATAAATGTTTACTAATTCCTAGTATTTATTTTTTAAAATCTGGCTGTGAAAGTATGAAGACCACACCAGTGATCTCAATATTTGAAAAATAAATAATTATACATATGAAAACATGGAGGTAAAACAAATTAGCAATAAAATTTACTTTCTATGGTGAAAATCCACAATTTTCCATATCTCTTGTAAAAATGTGATTATCTCCAAATCACATCAGTAACTGGAACATACATTTATATAGGTGTGTGAGTTTCAACGTTCTGTGACAAATCCTATTGATTTTCGATAGCATGTTTCATTGTACCCCAACTTCCCCTGTATACCTTTCATTTAAAAAATAAAAATTTCACTAATGATTTTTTTCATTTCTCAATCTGAAGAATATCGCTTTACATGCAGAGTGATTCCGAACTCTTGTAAAAACATGCAAGGGGTAGTAGACGGAACGAAGATGGTTCAAAGTCTCATAGCAACGTCGGTCAGAAACGTCGTTTTCACGTACCTGTTAATATTCACTTAAGAATAATAATGAACTTTCCGATCATGGTTCATCAAAAACTAATGGATCTTCCACAGAAAGCACTTGACTAAAATTTGATAGGAACAGGATTGCAGTGGCGTAGCGAGAGGGGGGCAAGGGGGTCTATCTTGCCCCTGGCGCCGCTGGCAGAGGGGCGCCAAATCGTCTCTAAAGCAAAGAAAATTGGTCAAAAAGTAGTATGGAGGGGCGCCAAAAAGTTATCGTACCCCTGGTGCCAGTTCTGCTCGCTACGTCACTGAAGGATTGATCATTCAAGTAATTGTACATTGATTACAAGATGATTGATTATTAATGTAAATGGTTAACAGGTAAATGAAAAGGACGTTTCCGAGCTCACATTCCTGAGGGTTGTATTTAAATTGTAACAAATATTTTTTAATGAATTTATTGAACGTTTTTTTTATTTAATCGAACAAAACGAGCTACAGCTTTTTAAACGAAAACCGTGCCCCCCTAAAATTGCTACTTAAAATAGTGTGGGGGCCTCGCAAAACTCGCCTTGCCCACTACTAATTTTTGTCTTACCCCGCCACTGCTATTGAAAAGTTTTTCATATAAAATGTCATTCTGTGGATTTTTGGTCCTGTGGCGCCCTCTTTCGGCAGCAGTTTGAAATTTTCCGTTGATAAAAAAAACTTAGCATTCTATTAAAGACGTGACCGCAATCTGAACTCTTTTATGGCAATTTCTATTTTATAGATTATTTTTTGAAATGTATCAAGGACTTTTCGCCCACCCTGTACTTTAGACGAAAGTGTCCTCAATGCCCTTTCATTATCACCTAGCTTAGTAAAGAGAGATTTCATAATTACACAGGTGATGTTTTATGTTTAATTTCATGAAGTCCATTTGTATTCATGACAGATCATGGTCAATTTTATAAAACGCCATTAAGGAATACCATGGTCACCACTACATCTACTTAACCCTTTGAGGCACAACCCTTTCCCAATGCTGAAAAAAGGGTAGCCGTTGCCATCGCTCGACTTAACTACCAGCAAGATGGCGGACGATCGAAACGTTCATCGCGTCCACAGATCTAGAGACCCTATTTTTGACGACAGCTGGCTGTGCCAACTATTTTTCTAGAAATCAAATCTATTCTTCGTGTCAAAACGTCAGAGTTTGGTGTTCCCAGAGCGGGAACACTGCGCGTTAAAGGGTTAATGGTCTATAGGGACCTTAAAAAGTATTTTACACAAACAAAAGTGTCCTGAAAGCCTGTATAAACCCTGTATCATATAGCTTAGTAAAGATAGTAGAAAATTTTAGTTAGTTATACAGCTAACCTTTCATGAGAGCTCCTATAAGGTACCTTTATATGCATTTGACAAATTATGATAAATTTTGTAAAAGTCATATTGTAATCAGCATGTTCAGCACTATGTCTACCTGTTGGTCTGTATTGACCTTAAGAAGTCCTTTAGACAAGTGTCCTAAAAGCCCTATCATTATCATCTAGCTTGGTAAAAAAAGACAGATTTTTCTGTGGAAGGGATTCTAATATCATAACCCAAGGGCCCTCACAAAATTTATTACGCTTCGGGTTGCTCAAATGCAACGGCTCAGATTCTCCTTTTGTGCCAACATTGCTTCTTAGTTTTGGTCTTGAATTCTCCTCGGCCATTCAAAGAAAGTAAGAAAGCTGCATCCTTAAAACATATTTTGACACTATGAGATACGATTGCCCTAGCGTACAAGATTTTTGAAATACGAGCCATCATGCGGTCATTTTTTACAATTTAGATTATTAGATTATTTTGATTATTTACTATTATTTAAATTATTTTCAATTTAGGTACGAATCCAAAAACAAGCTATCTGCAACTTAAAATGTGAAGTGAAATATTCAAACGAAAATGATGTGGAAGAAAAATGTACTGCTACATGGCTGTTCCAACATGTTTGGATTTACTTTTTGTTCAGAGTACAGCATGTTTATATACAGGGTGTCCCAAAAACTGGTAACACGCTTTAATTCTTTAGCTATTAAAGATAAATAGGCAATGTCAATTGAAAAAAAAAAACGTTCAAACTAAGGCAAAAAATTATCATTTACTAAAATGTGCCCCATGCATTAATGAGGTGACGTACATAATTTCAGCTTTCCATCATAAAAGAGCTCACAGGTATATTTAAGCAATGGTCAGGGTTTATACATGAATTGTATGCAAACGTTTATTGCTAGAGTCTAAATTAAATAAATAGATAAATAAATAAATAAATAAAATAAAATAAAATAAAATATATCCAATTAAAGTCTTAAACTACTGGTATAAGTTACTTTGCTGTGCGGTGAAAAACGTCCGAATAAACGGTAAGTGGACCTCCCCCCCCCCCCCCCCCCCTCAGCTGTACATACATTTAAAAAAATTGTTTTTATAAAAATTCAATTTTATAGTAAAATCATTATTATATATAAATTGGAAGGGTTTATTTAGGTCCTGGGAAAGATAAATCCCATTTAAGTCATTTCGCTGAGGGGAAATCAATTCGCGATACGAGTACTTCGACAAACGCTCTCGTATAAGGAAAGATTTAAACTCGTACCTCGTACGTAAGTCTGTACTTTACAAGTAGAAGAATATCCGTATTCTTGCAGAACACTCCAATTCCTGGATTCGTCGTTCTGAAGTCCAGTTGCTGTAGAAAGTTCTAGTATTGTGTCCACTTGTCAGGATGGATAACGAACTTTATTGCTTCTAGAACTTCGTCGAACAATCATCTGTACAAGATTCAAGTAATGTGCTTTTAAAAGTCCACTTAGATCAGGAGCTTTCACAAATGCTGTATTTCTACACAAAATAAAACACTTCCACAGGCAAAAATTCAGCGGAAATATAAGAGGGATTTCGTAAACAGTCCCTCAAGACTCAGCAATAGGGAATTTACACACAGCACTTTAAAACAAGGCTTCAAAAAGGCAAGCGAAAATACCGCTTCTATAACACAATTCACAGCGTAATACAACGAACTCATCGGTAGTTCAATAACACACTCAACGAATGCTCATGAGAAACTGACTTGAATTCTCTTGCCTGTCTGCCTATTTATACCCTCCGGCGTGCTTTCTAGAAAAATAGGGATTCGTAGAAGACCCAGGACAATCTCGTTTTGATTACGTCATAGAAGAGAAATAGAGTACTATTAGGCTATTATATGATGCTAATGCAGAAAAACTAACTTTACAAGTCCCATAGGGAAAATCGCACCAAATGACCAAAATGCCGTCAAGCTTGGGAGCCTTTTAGCGAAATATCGCCAAATTTGGCGCCAAAAATAAGTCCCTAAAAGCGAGATTAGTGAAATTCTAGGACAGATATTTCTCGAGATTTCCAGAAACGCCATACTAATCAATGGGGAAACCCAAACCTCCGTATCCCCGTTTCTAGTTGACCGATTTTGAAGCAAGAAAAACAGAACAGTTTAACTATTTGACTTGTAGAATAGGAATTTTAAACTGTTTTTAACAACTAGGAGGCAGAACGGACCGAAAACTCATAACAGTATTCTATATTATCCTTTTGTGTGGTGTGCTACTAGAAGGTTACGTGCCTAAGGAAGGATGCCTTGGGCGGAATAAGGAGTTCGAACCAGACATCGGATGAACACAGCTATCTGTAAACTGTAGCGCCGCACACAGAATTTTTGGTTTAAAAGGGTCTGGGGTTACAAATACTGCTGAACTCGATTGTAGTGACCTAGATTATAGTTATAACTCTCTTATAACGCTAAAACATTAGCACTTGCCCATACAACACATGCCCACTATAACTCGATAGAGTCATAAATAATTATTCAACTTTTCATTGATGTTGTGCGCAATTTAACTTTATTTCATACATTAACTGTAAAGTATTTATTTAAAAACCAAAATCAAACATCCTCACTTTTTATTAATCTCCCCTCCCACAAAAATTAAAAATAATTTGAGACAATTTTTAATAAAATATTTTAATTCATTAGTGACAATGTTCAATTTTTAAAGCATTTTGCATCTAACTCCCCAGGTTTAGGGGGGGGGGGGCTTTAGCCCCCATAGTCCCCTCCGTGTGTGCGCCTATGTCTGTAATAGATTACATGATCTGATATCGATTATAATTACGATTAGCAGTGGCGTAGCCAAGGGGGGAATAGGGGTCATAATGCCCCAATGAGGAATTTTTTGCCATACAAAATGTATATTCTTCATTCTCTTATCGCCCACACATATGCGTATATGTGAATTGCAGTAGTCGTAAACTCCCCCCCCCCCCCCAATGAAAAATTTCTGGCTACGCCACTGACGACTAGTGTCTATTTTTTAATAAATTATGGGTAGTTGAATCTTTCTAACACATCAATAATTTTGATCTTAATGAAATCAGACTTTCAAAAAATTCAGGAATAATACAGTTTTTTAAAAGAATTTTATCAAACTTCGTGAATTATCATTTTTGTAAACCAGCGTTTTTCAACCTGTGGGGCGCAAAGCGTTTGCAGGGGGGGGGGGGCGAGAAAAACCAAAAAAGAAGTAGTGAAGCATGTTTTTAAAAAATCATCTTATTTATTCTCATTTTTACTCATAAATATATCCATTTTCGCTTAAAATGTTCATTGAAATTTTACTGATAACATTATTTTCTAGAAAATTCGACTAAATGTTCATTGTTAAAGATTAAAAAACTGAATATATGCTGAAAATGTGAGGCGGGGGCGCGCTACCGTTAGTTAGCCTTTGTTGGGGGGCGCGACGTTAAAAGGTTGAGAACCGCTGTTGTAAACGATTACAGTCGATTATAATCGGTTCAGCCATCGGCCATGGTGAGGCCCAAGCAAAATTTATATGTGTTCTTATGTATGATTATTTTGTTGATATATGTATGATGTGTTGGGGCCACATCATTCTTTTGTTTCTGCCGTATATGCTCGAGTTAAACTCCCACACAAGAAACAGAAGATCGATTTACCTCGCTCGCACAACCATTTCTCCATTTACTCGAAAAATGCCATGCATTTACGAGCCTCCTCCCACGTGATCATCCCTCCTAAGCAAACCATCAACGAAAATGTTCCATACAAAGCATCCACGTGATGATTGATTCATACACGTTCAAAAAAGACCCACGGATACATTTTGTGGATGATCCGATATCAACAATAAATGCAAAAGGCACGGCATGGTCCTTGCAGACTGCGATGGAGAAAGAAACATCCGAGGAAGGAATCTGAAATTCTAAATAAGCGGAAAGAGTTTTCGAATTTAAACGACCGATTCTGTCATCATCATTCGTCTTTCTTTTTTTTTTTTTTTTTTTTTTTTTTTTACTCCCTGAAATTCGCAGTTCCTCTTTTTTATTTTGATGGGCTGAATATAGATTTTGTTCTGAGTAAAATCGCATTCCGAAAACACGTTCAACTGTTGTGAGAGGCTGACGAATGCTGTGTATTCCGAAAATTATTATTTCAGTATAAATGCATCTCGAGAAAATTTGGGGGGGGGGCACAGATCGAATTTAAGAGCAGAAAAGGGAAGATTCTTTTGCTTTTCCAAACAAAATTTTGAAAATGAAAAAATTTTGAGATTATATATATTTTGAATTTAGGGGGCACTTGTCCCCTCTGTCCCCCTCCGACGCTACGCCTATGCTTGAGAGTTGAATAAAATTTCACACATTTTAACACTTAACAAGTAATATCTCTCTATTCTAAAAAAAAAAATTAAGGCCGCTGCCGCTGGCGCTGTCAAAGCTTGTTGGCCTATCTCCTCCTAAACCGTAGGGATTTGAGTTTCGACTAAGGTGCCCACAGATTCGAAAAATTCCGAGGAACCTGCTAAGCTGACTTAAATTTGGAAAATCGAATTATTTTACAAGATATTAATAAAAAACTGAAAAAATAAACAGAATGGTTGCCAGATTTGGCATAAAATCATTCATTCCTTTGCAACAAAGCGTTTCCAAGTATCTAGAATCGCGTGAAATTTACAAACATGAGTTATAATGACGCCTATTTTACGCGAAAATAAAAACTATATGAAATAAGTAACTCAAAATGTGTTACACAAAGTTGACAATTTTCAAATAGTAAGTACGCTTAGACAACAGGAGTTTAGAATGAGCGATTATTCTTTTTTCCAAAACAGAATAACTAATATCTTGAAAATGAAAAATAATTGAAATGCAGATTATTTTAAAGCCGGTTCGGTCCAGCTGGATTATTTGCTACCAGTAGAAATATTTGGCGGCATTAACTATGCCATTATAGCAGTTATAGTACACTTTGGATATTTGCTAGCGCGACGAGATGGTATAATTCGTGGTGCTTAGTACGCCAATCTGCAAACGATTATGTAAATGAAAATATGGATAACGGTTTTCTTGTAACCTTAAATGAACAGTAATTATAGGTTGTGAGCATGTGTAAATCGCCAAATAATGAAAAGTCGCCATGGGTGGCAAGCTATCCTATCTGTTCCGTAGCTTTTATTAACTTTACATGTACGCAAGTCGCCAAATAATGAAAAATCGCCTTGGGTGGCAAATTCGCAAGGTGTGTCCAATAGGTTTTACATTATTAAAAATACAGCTGAAACAGATGTTCTGATTTTATTACGCTTTAGCTCCTAATTAATATAACTTTTGAATGGCAACATTAAATACCACTGTGTTTCTGAGGAGTGCAAATAATTTTTCCAGCGAATATAAGCGGAGTCCGCACTCCAGGTGGAGTATAGCTCAGGATCCGTACAACACGGATTCCCATAACAAAATATTTTCCGTGTTATGAGGGGGAGGGGGTCTACTGTAGTGTTCAGTTTAAATTTTTATGTACCAATGAACATGCAAGAACCAAGCCATGTGTAGCTCAGTACATTCTATCTGATCCAATCTTCGGGTTTTGTCTGTTGAAATTATGTCTTTTTTACGAATAAGCCTTATTAGGGGGCGAATGCCTCATACGAAAACCGAACGTAGCGAGTCTGGGGGCCTTGGCTACTAGTATATATAAAAAAAAATTTAAGTCAATTCCTACTTAGGTCAACAAAGAAAAGTTTTATTTTAGTTACTTTTTATTAAATTTAATTAATTACATTTAATTAATGAATTAGCATTTGAAAAAACTATTTGAATTTGAGTGGATGAATAAGAAGTATTTTATTAACGACTGAAAATTTGAATAAGATATATAAATATGTATAGGGAGAGTGTGAACTAATAGTAGGAATTGAAAAAAAAAAAAAAATGCCCAGTTAGATGATGCAAAATGCGAAATAATTTTTGGGGCCAAATTTGGTCATATTTCGGCAAAACTCGCCATCGTCGACGACAAATTGCGAGTATTTGGGCATGGACCAAACAATGACTGACTATCGCCAAATTTGGCGATATTTCGCCAAAACTCGCTAAGGAAGAAGACAAATGGCGATATTTTGGGGATGGGCCAAATGACTGCCTATCGCCAAATTTGGTGACAATTTGGCAAAACTCGCCAAGGTCGATGACAAATGGCGAGATTTTGGTCATGGACCGAACAATGACTGACTACAGATGTAATATATTCAAGATGTCCGTAGACATTAATGTATTGAAATTCTTTTGGGTGGTCCTGTTAATAAACTCTCCAGTAGATTGGAACCAAAACTCGAGATGCTCAACTAGATGTTACAACAATCTTATATATGAAATTTCAACATTTTACGACTAATAGTTTTTGAGATTTGAGAGTATACATACACCCGTACAAAAGTCGCCAAGTTTGGTGACTTTTGGCTTAATTCTTGCGGGAGGCATGTGACCGTGGTCGGACCATTACCTAACTATATGGTAGGACGGTTTTGTGCTTGAAATGGATGAATGTCCCTAAAACTGCCATTGACCGTAAAGTGTTGCAAATCTTTGAGTCTTCCTATAGCAGCACTATAAATGATAAAGACACTTTCTTCGATGGAAAAATTCATTTTGTAACCCTTAACAGCATCTGTGACTTCTGAGTCGTTTGAACTAGCCAAATACCTGTAAAATACGCTTTAATGAATTTCTGCCCATAAAGCGTAATGTATTGAAAATCTTTTGAACGGCCCTGTAGATAAACTATCCAGTCGAATGGGACCGAAATAGCGGGTTCACAACTAGATGTTACAACAATCCTGAATATAAAGTTTCAATGTTCTTCGTCTAATAGCTTTTGAGATATGCGAGTTTAATGAATTTCGGCCCACAGAGCGTAATATATTTAGAATCTTTTGGGCGGTCCTGTAGATAAATTATCCAGTTAATTGGGACCAAAGCTCTATTAACATCCACTACAAGTTTTAAAAAATGTATTTGAACTTGAGTGGATCAATAAAAATGTATTTTATTAACGATCGAAATTTTGTACAAGATATATATATGGAGAGTGTGACCTAGTAGCATGGGCGCCGACAGAATATTTCCCAGGGGGGGGGGCAAAGACTATTCAACGTATGGTTACCATGTTGGAAAGAGCAAAAAAGCAATGAAAACCACTGGATACAAAATTCGAGGGGGCCATCCCCCCCCCTTGCCCTATGCTGCCGGCGCCCATGCCTAATAGTAGGAATTGAAAAAACAAAACTGCTGTGAACATTACAATACTTCGTAAATTAAACGACATATTTTTGAAGCACTTCATTTAAGCTATTTCGTTTGAAAGTGCAGGGCGATATTTTAATAATTCAGTATCCGCCGCTTATTAGAAACGCATACGTTTCTCTCGTTTTGTTTCTTTGCGGAGGTACGGGCGTGAACATCGGCACGAAACGGATCAAGCGCTTGCCTGGAAATCTACGAAACTCACATATTTTATCCTCCGCCTGCTGGTATCAGCAGGCTTACACGACTCAAGAATTAAATTGCAAACTTTGCTTATCGTTATGGTATTCTAACCCGATAAATTTTTTAGAAACAAATACGCTTCTATTTTTTTCTGGTGGTAATAAATCTCATCGCTTACATATAGGTAAATTTATTAAAATTTCATATTTTTGTTGAATAATGTTCATTGTAAGTAGGAAATAGAATTTTGATTAACTTTCAATCATTGGTTCCCAAACGTTGGTTCGCAGACCCCTAGGGTCCATGAGGTGTATAAAGAGATTTGCCTAAATAGTATACTAGTACACAGCAATTATACAAGGGGTTTTCTTTTTGATTTTTGAAGGAGTTCGCAATTAGAAAAAGATGGGAAACTACTGCTTTAAACGATACTTTTTGTTTACAAAAAAGCATTCACTTCAGCAATAAATATCATAATTTACCTAACAAAAAAATTATCGTTGGGTGTAAAAATATGGAAATGGAAAAAAATAAATAAATAAGTGAAACATTTTTCTATTTCAAATACGCACTACAGTGCCATGTATTAAAAGCGTATCATAATCGATGCGTCGTGCCTATTATTCTTCCTTATCCCGTTAAGTCGGAAAGTATCATTATTCATGAGTGTACTGTATTTTAATTCTTCGTTCCATAAAACACCCCTTTGAAATCGAAATCTACATTAAAATCGTCTACTAAAACTGTTTTACAAACTACGCCAAGCATATTCTAACTATTCTTCCCCTTTATAGATACTGTTTGGAATGTGCATCATAGTCCATGAGTGTACTGTGCTATCTTCTTCTAGAAAACACTTTTCAGATTTAAAATCTAATAGCTACAGGTTCACCTCCAGAACAGGCTTTGACTTCTAGTTTTAGATATATTCTGCTATTTTAAATGAAAAAACATTGGATGTTATTAAGGATTACAAGATGAAGTTTTCCTGAAAATAGTGTCTGTATCGTTGTTATTTCTTCTGCAAGAGCACTGAAAATAATTTTAATGCGGTCAATGGCAGTTTAGAGAAAGGCATCGATTTAAAGCACATAATACTATCCTACTGTATAATTAGCCAATAATCCGACGACAAGCGTGTGCCTTCCTAAAAAGTTGCGCTAAAAGTCACCAATGCTGGCGACTTTTTGCGATATATTGCCACATATGGTGCGAAAAAAGTGCTTTGAAAAATGAACACAGCTTGGCGATATTTTCATTATTTGGCGATAAAACGAAAAGTATCTAACGGGATAACATTAAGCTATGACGATTTTGAAAATTCGTTACTCACGCTGTAAATAACCGATTTAGTGTATTATGTTTTCTTAAGGCATGACTAAGGGCTATCTGCCTAGGAGTGGGAGGGCAGTTGAGTCGGTCAGAGGAATTTCTCCGACCTATGAAAATCCGTTAAAACATTAGAACCAAAAAGAGGGTAACGAATTTAATGAAACAAATTGCAAACTTCGATTTTTTCCTTTCTTCGATGTCTCCTGGGAAATTCAAAAGACTAGGACGTCGGATTAGAAAGTGTAGAAAAAGGGGAGTGCAATGTGTTTTGATTGGTCGATCGGTCCCTGTTCCGACACTATCATAAAAGGTAAACAAATTCTCACATCTATTAACGCCGTTAATTTAGTAGCACCAAATTGGGGGTCTTGACTATTTATCCAAAGAATTTTGACTATCCTTGAGTGAAAATTATCCATCACAGTTACTCTCTGGTAACACCGCGGTTGTGCCCCAGGCGTGGGAGGTTCCTACCCTCCAAAACACTGATCAAGGTGGACGATGCTTAACTTGTGTTCATAAGGTAACCGTGCTTAAGCCGACTGGGCCACTTCGGACTAGTATTGGATTTAAATTGACGTAATAAAAGATACCTTCAATATTATTTGATCTTCATTATTGTAATTCCGATCTTGTCAAAATGTCTAATGAAGTATCAGCATTATTGTTTCAGAAATAGTCTTACTATAAAAGCAGCAAGATGCTTATGTAAATGTATGTATTTCCTCTGATTAATTTAGTCTAGGTATTTCCTCTGATTAATTTAGTCTAGGTATTTCCTCTGATTAATTGAGTCTATTTCTTTATTTAAGATTTTGTGAGAGAACTTGCATTCATTACTTTAACAGTTCTTTCGACTGTTTCTGGAGCAAGTGGTGAGTGTTACAGTTCCATAACTAAGTGACTGGCTTAAGAGCCCATATGAGTTTATTTCCCAGTTAAGTGGGGAAGGAAGCATTAGCCATGATTTGAAATATATTACCCTGATGCGCAGTGCAGCAAAGCCTATAAATACGGCAAGTGCATATAACCTGTCTACTTGGTCTCAAAATCAGAGATAATGTTCCCAAAGAGCTTGTGCAGTTACTGAATATCGATAAGCTTCGTAAATCTGCCTGCTGCATATTAATACAATGTTGAGATTGGCTTCGATCTTGGATTGTCTGTGTGGACTTCAGTTTAATTCTTAAATTAAATTGTGCGTATGTGTACACACTCGAATTATGGAATGCTAGATAAGTCCTATTATTCTCAATACCCAAGCTTTTAACCCTTTAACGCGCAGTAGTTCTCGCTCTGGGAACACCAAACTCTGACGTTTTGACTGTTGCCAGTCACGAAGAATAGATTTGATTTCTATAAAAATAGTTGTGGGTGACATAGCTCCACGAGAATCCTTTACTTTTTAGCACGTCATTTCCCGTAAAAAAATGGTCACGATTATTTTTTAACAGCACTGACATCTGCTGAAAAATGGAAGAATGCGAGAACAGCTGGATAGATTGCCCAATGCTGAAAAAAGGGCTGCCGTTGCCATCGATCGACTTAACTACCAGCAAGATGGCGGACGATTCAAACGGTCATCGCGTGCCACAGATCTAGAGACCCTTTTTTGACGCAGCTGGCTGTGCGCGGGCACAGGGGCGGCGTATGTTGCAATAGGTCTTATGATGAATTTATAAAGGAGAACTTTGTTCTGAGTGCTGAGTTTTCTGGTGAAGATGAGCTTGTGCAGTTTTTTAAAGCCTGCTGTCATCTGTCCTCTGGTCTTAAGTATATGTCGTTTCCAAGTGAGGTTTTTGTCAAATTCTAATCTAAGGTATGGGGCACTGTCTGCCCATTCTAGTACGACGTATTTAACTTGAAGGCGAGAGGGTGGGAACTTCCTGCCAATTGAGAGAACTTTGCATTTTTGAGGGTTCAATTTAATTTTCCAGTCCCTCATCCATAGTTCCAATTGGTTGATGTGGGTCTGCAGGTTGTGATTCAGGGTTCTGGGGTTTTTGGCTCTGTTGATGATAGCGGTGTCATCCGCATAGAGCGCAATCTCGTTCGCATGATGGCGAGGGATGTCATTTAAATAAAGACTGTATGGGGTTGGGCCGTGAATCGAAACCTGAGGTACACCACAGTCTATGGTTTGATAGGTCGAGAGGCAGTTGTCAACCCTGACAGCAAAACGGCGTCCAGATAGATAGTTGTAGATGAGTTTGATCAGTGAGTCTGGCACGTCCATACGAAAGAGTTGGTAAATGAGTCCGACGTGCCAGACTTTGTCAAATGCCTTTCAAATATCAAATAGCACAATAGCGACAGTGTCTTTGGCTTGTGTGGCTTCAGTGAGATACTCGATCACACGATTAAGTTGGTGCGTAGTGCTGTGATTACTCCTGAAACCAAATTCTTCCGGGATGATAATCTCGTTGGCAGTCAGGAAGGCAGAGCCTGTTTAGTATGATTCGCTCCACAACCTTGCCCATACAGCTAAGCAAGCTGACTGAAGTAAACTTTTTTCGGAGTACCTGCGCGGCGCGCTTACCTCCGGTGTGTTGTGTGTGGTATGTTTTGTGTTGGATGTATGTATACTCGGGGCAAACCTTACCTGATAACAGAGGAGAAGGCTAGAGGAGCCTTTTCACTACTTTCCGAATGTATCACTCCGACACTCGTTTCTCTTTCCAATTATTTGGCTGTCAATATCACAAAGCAACCCAATCGCAACGCGAATCTGGATTTCTGATTTCCGCCAGCACGAAAGAGGTCTATCATTGGTCAAGCGTCTGTGAAGGCGTTACATCTAATTCTGACTTAATTTCGTAATCCTTTTAATTATTGAATTCAAATAAGATAAATATGCAATTATTTTATAACATACACTTTATTTTAGCACTTAATAGTTGATAAATGTCTTAGTGCTGTAAAAAGCAGGGCAAACGAAAAGAACTATTTGAAAGCGGCGGAATCACACGGTCTGCAGCATTCCCTCCATTATCAGGTTAGCTGTGCCCCGAGTATAGTTGCGGCGAGGCCGCAGAAATTCAGACGGAGAGTCAAGAACAAGATTAGATTTTTTTTCAAAAAAAAAAAAAAAAAAAAAACAGAGGGTGCCTACCTGTCCTCCCTCCACCAATAATAGTGAACTTCCACGGACAGTTTACTAGGCTGCGTGGTGGATGTTAAGTCTGCAGGGCGTGGAGAACCGCTTTAGGCCGTCTTCGAAACGCTGGCAAAGACACTGGGTCCGAGGGCTCATAGTCGGGTAGGGTTGCTATGACTTCATTAGGGATGTTCCTAATGTTCTTATAGAATTTCTTGGACAGCTTGAGTAGATGGTATTTGAGAGACTTCATACAAAGGTCTTTCAGAATAATGTCATTTGCCAGATGGTGATGACCGTACCGAATGGTACGCAGGAATTTGTTTTCTTTGGTGAGTAGGGGTCTGAGGTTGGTTTTAGCCGCGTAGGCCCACACGGGGGCAGCATACGTGGCGATGGGGCGCACGACCGTCTTGTACAGAAGTACTTTGTTCTGTGTGTTTAGTTTTCTCGTGTAAATCAGACTTGAGAGGCGCTGGAAGGCCGCTGTCATTTTGCCTCTGGTTTTGGCAATGTGCCTCTTCCAGGTTATGTTTCTATCAATCTCAATGCCTAGGTAGGTGATGCTGTCGGCCCACTTTAGTACAGTATTGCTGACCTGTAGACGGGAAGGAGGGAACTTCCTGCCCAGGGAGAGAGCTTTGCATTTTCTCGTGTTTAATTTGATCTTCCAGTTCTGCATCCACAAGTCCAGTTGGTTGATGTGGTCCTGGATGTTTTTGTGCAAAACTCGCGAGCTACTGGCCCTGCCAATTATCGCAGTATCGTCTGCGTAGAGCGCTATTTCAGTAGATGGATTCCTCGGTACGTCATTGACGTAGAGAGAATATAAGGTGGGTCCAAGAATTGATCCTTGAGGCACACCACAATCGGGTAGAAGTTAGAGACAGTATCTTCTACTCGTACAGCTAAACTACGGTCAGATAGATAATTATTTATTAAATGGACGAGGGAGTCTGGCATGTCCATACTAAACAGTTTGTAAATGAGTCCGACGTGCCAGACTTTGTCGAACGCCTTGGATATGTCGAAGAGTACCATGGCCACACTATCTTTCATTTGTATAGCTTCTGAGGGTTGCTCCACAACTCGGAGTAGTTGGTGGGCAGTGCTGTGGTGATTCCTGAAACCGAATTGTTCAGGAATCATGATGTTGTTGTTGTTAATGAAAGCAGATAGCCTGTTTAAGATGACACGCTCAACAACCTTGCCCAGTCCACAGAGTAGACTTATGGGGCGGCAAGAGCTGGGATCCGAGAGGTTTTGTCCAGGCTTGGGGATCGGACACACAATCGCTCGTTTCAACGTCTCAGTGTAGTGCTGCAGCCGAAGAATTGCGTTGGTTATGCTGGTAAGTCTCAGTATGCAGTTGGCAGGGAGGCTTTGGATTACCTTGTTAGAAATCCCGTCATGTCCAGGGCACTTCTTGATTTTTAATTTGGTGATGATATTAATAATCTCGGAAGGGAAGACTCCGGCAATGGGGGTCACCGGCCGAGCTTGTAGTCTTGTGGACACTTCATTATCAAGTTCGAGATCCGAGTGTTCGTGATTGGTAAATTGGTCCCAGTACACTTTGGCAATAGCCTCAGCCTTGTCAGCGTTCAGGAACACATATGAGTTGTTTGACTGATTGGGGAATAGGAGCTTGGTAGAGTTAAATCTTGACCACTCTTCGGGATGGGGCAGATTATTGCCCTCTTCCAGAACTCTGGATCTGGATAGTAATGCAATCGAAGAATAGCGTTCGTGATAGCAGTGAGCCGAAGTATGCAGTTGGCAGGCAAGTTTAAAATAACTGAATTTGTTATTTGGTCATGGCCCGGACTCTTCTTGCGTTTTAGCTTAGAGATGGCATCAATGATTTCTGACGGCATCACACCCTCAATGCGGATCGTCGGTGCATTAATTAATCGTTCAGCCTCGTGCTCACTGTGCAAGTCGGAGACTTCAAGGTTTCTGAATTGGTCTTGGTAGGCACTGGCAATCGTTGTTTAAGGCAATTTCGGATTTAGTTTTGATGGGAGGAAACTCATATTTCGAGTTAGTCAGTTTTTAATCGCTTTCCATATTGAGGAGTCATCTGGTGGCAGAGACTCAAGGTGAGAAGCCAAGGATTGTTGCTGGTGAGCTCGTAAAGCATTACGAACTTCAGCCTGCAGACGGTTATAGTGCGCTCTATCGGCGGGGCTTCTGGTACGCTGGAAGGTTCTTCTTGCAACATTCCTGGCCCTGATTTTCGTGCGAATCTCAGGGGGGAGTGAGTATGGGTGCACGTCACGACATGGCTTGGAGGCGTTTCTGAGAGCATCCTGGATGTCTTGCATCAGATTGGACACTTCTACATCAATATCTTGAGTAGTTCTGAGGTTGGACAGTCTCATAGGGATAGCAATAAGTTCGCTAGCAAAGAGATCCCAGTCCGTCTTGAGCGTCGGTTTTTGTGCCATGATCTCGTATTGGACGTTGATCGTAGTGGCGATTGGAAGATGGTCAGAGGTAAAGCGCTATAGTGTAGCCACGTCGGGGTATTGATTGATGTTCTTGTGGAGCATAAAATCAATGACCGAGTTTCTATCGTCATTAGTATTGGTACAGACTTTCCTGTGCGTGGGGGTAGTCTGAAATTCCTTGAGAATACACTTGTTTATTTTAATGAATCAAAAGGTTTGTCATGTAATATTCTATACTAATAATAACTATTGCAAATTTATGGTGGTGTTTGTATAATCCAAAATCATCCTAGTTTATTTTATTTTTTGAATATGCTGCATTAAATCGTGACTTAGGTTTGATTTTTGAGTTCAGCAACTTAAGTGGAAATAATGCGTTATGTTACTGAAAAAACACTCAAAATACTGGAGTTAAATGTTAAAATAAATGAAAACTTTGTCAAAAAACGCACATAAAATATTACTTATAAGAAGATACGATCGTTTCGATTGAAATTTTTTTCAGTCTTCATCAGTCAAAGCCTCACAAGACAGAGGGAACTGCGAAAGATAAATAAACAACCATGTTGCCACTTGGAAATAAGAAAAGGCGGCAAACAATGACTAATACAGTACTACCAAAAACGCTCACTGAGCTAATTTTCTTGGAGTAATAACCAAATTATGATGTGTCATCGTTTTGAAAATTACCACGGGTATTATTCACAGAGATGTACATTGGAGAGAGAAAATACTGTTGTAAAATAGAATAAAGAGATTAAAAGAGACAGATTTCAGTATTTTAGTATTTCAGTACGAAATTGATGATTTACAGGGCTCATTAATGCTATTAAAGTTTATCAAATTCTTTATTCAATATTTCTTATTTTAACGCTCTTTTAACTACATTCGTTTTGTAAATTTGTTATTGAAATCTTTTTTTAATTTGAGATACCCTTCTCCGGCTACACCCGCCCTCCAGAGTTGAAACATCTATAAGCAGCTACCAAACACTTAATTCATTAGAATTATTTAAAATGAATATAAAAAATAAGAAAAAAGAAAACCCCGAAAAAGAATAGTTTATTCAAAACATGGTACTCTCCGGTTACTGAAAGAACTCCCTCGATTTCTCTAAATACTAGCAGACCCGCACGGCGTTGCCCGTGAACCCCTTAAATTATGCGATTTACAAAATCTGACATGTAAACTGCAACTCCAGATTAGTACTCTAGGCCGCAATTATATAACAGAATGTGCAGATAATGGTTCCAGAGTTTCAGGTACGTACTTACAAACGCACCACTAAAAACAACTCACTGCTGTGACGTCACACATTTCTCCCATTTGAAAAAACGGAAGGGGAGTTTCGCATAGTATTCGAATGGCAGAACAATTTTTCACAAAATAATTTTTTAAACCACAGTTTTTAAGTAATTTTTTTTTAAAAATTGGCCAGGTATTGTAAAAGAAATAGATATAGATGAAGAAAAATAAACATATAATTTGCTTTAAAATTGCTGGAGTTATTAAATATTTCAATCAATTAATCAAATTAGCTTGTAAAATCCAGGATTTTCGATTTAAATTTCTGAAAATTAGGAAATGTTAGGTCATTAAACGTATTAAATACCATAAAAAAATTTCATGAAAAGGCCCCATTAGGAAAAACGCGCCAAATAAAGAAATATCGCCAAATTTGGCGCTAAAAATAAGTCCCCAAAATTAGGTTTTCGAAGACCTATGACCCATAGAACCCGAGATTTCCAGAACATTACATATCAATGCAACAAAAAGCAAAATTTAACTATTTAACGCATAGAATACGAATTTTAAACTATTTTAAACCCCAGAACAGCGGGTTGCTCCGAAAATTCGTAACACAGGGTAAGAAAATTTCCGTTTTAGAACGGTTTTTAATTAATAATTAAAAAAAGTAATTAAAATTTTAAAATTCTGATTCTCAGGTGCACATTATCGGCATTCATTGGCTTATATATTCAAATTTTCAGAGTTCTGTGTGCAGTATAGAGCTGAAGCAAACCGCATGTATTCGGTACTAAGATACGGATAATCACTCAGACTCGAAGTAACGAATTGTTACTTTTCGGTTGATATCGTTACTACTCGATCCGAAGATGTTTCGGATCGAGCAGCTTCGAACTTCGAATACAGACTGCCAGGCGAGGCGAACTAGAGGGGAAACGGGTTCCAGTAATCGAGTACTAATATCTTCTGTTATTTGTTACTGGGGTTACTGGATATCGGATCGCGGTTTCAAGGAGGAAAATGACTTTCGAGTTTGCATTTCGGATCGACCAGGTTCGAACTTCGAATACAAGACTGCGGGAGGGAGAAAATGAATTTCGGTATTTGAGTAGTAGTATGTTCTGGTTGCAATTCGTTTGTGCCGCGCCGAATGGAATCGTTTTGATGAGGTTTGGAAGAATCCGTATGTTTCGTTACAGTTATGGAGATGGAATAGTATCTGCTGCTCTATTGATATGGGTCGTACAATGGGGGGATACGATCCGGTGTATAGTATGTTATTATGCGCAGTTGAACTCTTTTTTTGCGGGGGGAGGGGAGGGGGTGTTCTTATAATTGTAGAGGAGCAATACATATAAGAGAAGCATGTTAGTAAGGGGTGCTAATTTCGGGCTTTCTAACATTTTAGTACTAAATAGTGGTGCAATCAGAATTCTTTCTTTCAGGGTGGTTCCGAAGCAGGATTGCGAACTTAACTTTTTCTTTTTTTTTAGCTAGAATCGAAATGAGTAATAAATAACAAATTATTTAAATACACCTTTTAAAAAATATTTTTATAAAGTAAACGAATTCACACATTTTTATTATTTAAAATATTATTTGGAACTAAAAAAAATATTTAGCATGGAAACCTAAACACATTTTTTAAGTAATTGTTTAAAAAATATATAAAAAATTGGGAGCGACCCGGGATTTCTATGCCCACTCCTGCGTAAGCCACTGGTATTAAAATATTTCAATAAAGTTCAGTATGTTTCTAAAATGTCGGTGTTTAGAGGGCCATCTGCCCTATTTTATGGTACATTTTATTCCATGAACTCATGGAATACGCATAATCCGGTGCAACCATTCTTTCTGTATGAAAGGAGTGATAATTTTTGTTTAAAGAATGCTCTCATATATGCACCCACAGAAGGGGCTAACCCCTTTCATCCCAAAAGTGCAGAAATAGAACTGGAAATATCTTAAAAATAGATAATTCTCACTGAATTAAACAATTTTAAATTAAAATATGGTAATTTTTAATTTACTTCGAAAAATGATCCAGCAAAAGAAGTTTTTGATATGAAATAAGAACTCACAAATAATAAAGATATTATGCTTGTAGAAACGCAAAGTAGTTGATATCATACTGAGGTCCCCTGCCCTGTGAATTTTATATATGTGGCCCAATCCCTGGATCTCAGTATTCGAGAACACGCAACCCAGAAAAAACACGAGTCACAAGCTTTCCTTTACACTTTTTATGATAAGAATGAACAGGTTAAACCAGCGTTCAGAATTAAAAAAAGGGGGGGGGTTGAGAAAAGAAAAGAATGGCATATGTCTTTGGAAGATTTCTATGTGCACTCAGTAATTCGGATAATTTAGCATCGTATAAAACCATAAATGTGTATAAAAACAATCTGTAAATCAGAGAAAATAAGCTCTAAATACAACTTTGTACAACTTCGCTAAAAAAAATTCTTTTTGGTTAGGTTTTGCTATGGGTTTATGTATGGGCGGCATATACCCATAACAACACTGTCCCGGATGTGTTGTTATGGGGCACTATATAACACCCTATTACCGATTCTATTAGTAGTAACGAAAGTAACGAGTAACGAATACTTAGTAACGAATAGCGAACATCTAAGTAACAAATACATACGGATACTCATTTTGTCGTTACTTTTACAGCACTAGTGCAGTAGATTTATCTGGAGACCGCACACAGACAGATTTACAAACATTCATTTTTATTATTATAGAGATAGATAGATTTGACGTAAACCTGATGAAATTTTCGTGCCATTTCATGCTTCTCAAATGCAAACGATTTGTTTTATAATAGCATTCGGGCGAAACTCGCCAAGCATGGCAACGTAAAAAACGGTTTTTTACTTTTGCGGTTACCACTCACTTCAAGCATAAATCTTTTCATGAGGCCAAAGTTCGCCAAACATGACGATCTAAAATCGGTTTTTAATTAATAATTTAAAAAGTAATTAAAATTTTAAAATTCTGAACCTCAGGTGTACATTACCGAAGGAATGGGCTCATATGTTCGAATTTTCAGAGTTCTGCGTCCAGTAGTTTTTTCTGGACATCGCACGCATGCAGATTTTCAGACATTCATTTTTATTGATATAGATTGGCGCGAAACTGACTAAATTTCCGTGCCATTTCATGTTTTCCAATGCATGCGATTTTGTTTCACAGTATCATGCTGGCGAAACTCGCCGAGCATGGCATCCTGAAAACGGTTTTTAATTAATAATAAAAAAGTAATTAAAATTTTAAAATTCTGATTCTCAGGTGCACATTATCGGACTCATGGGCTTATATATTCAAATTTTCGGAGTTCTGCGTGCAGTAGGTTTGTCTGGAGACCGCACACATACAGACAGACAGATTTACAAACATTCATTTTTATTATTATAGATAATAATAATATAAAAACTTGTGGCTTTTAAATTTTTTCTTCTAGAAAATCCATTTGTATGGTGACAATCACCTGGAAGAAGAAAAGGCTGAGGGTATACGAAAAGGCTTTTCGTAGACAGACATTACAATGATTTTACTTAAAGAAAAAGAAATAAATAAATATTAGATATAAAGAAGTACTGTTCTCCCACGTTTAGCGAGCTCTGCTACGAATTCAAACGCACAAAAGGGTATGGGTAGAAAGATGCGCAGAGATAATTGCGCTAGGCTCGCTTGAAGAAAAACGCGACTACCGTTTTCCTTTAATTCCGAAAATTGTCCACAACTTGTAAACATTGCGTCTGCGTTGTATCCTCACTCTCCTTTGCTATTTTTGTTTCAGATTGGGGACACCACGCTGATTTGTCGCCAACTTTTTGTTCAAACGTCTGATCATCTTACATTTGTTGGATCGTGCATGCATTGACCTACTCGTCCTCTAAAACAGAGGCTACAGTTTATAAATTTAACCGGAATCTGTTGGAGTCGTTGTTGTGTGTGTTGGAACATGTATTCGGATTTGTGTGCTTGCCACAAGGAACCGCTTATAAATCCACGTCAAAGAAAGGACAAACACAAGGGGGGGATGCCTTAGGGGGGGACTTTTCTAGGTATCTAGCGCGTATTCGTTACATCTGCAGAAAACCTCCCCAAACTCCAGACCGCTAGACCGATGGCCCAGCGAGAGGACAGAACCCTGTTCCTTCATCTCCAAATGTCAGTGGCCTTAACCACTGTGCTACTCATTGGTATCTGTTGGAGTTAACATAATTTAAAATCTTATTATCTTCTTTGATATATCAGCGTTACCAAATTTTAGTGATGATATTATGTCCCATAAGGACAAAAATGTATGATAGTTAAAAAGTAAGAAAAATACATTTTACAATTTTCACTATACCGATTTGTCGAAATCCGATAAAAATAAATAAATAAAATAAAATGAAATAAAATAAGCTCGTTATTCAATAACGCCCTGCTCTGGTACCTTTTATATTTTTTTCAAAATGTTTATCTGCATTTTTAAACAGTGTGGCAGTAAATGGAGGCGGAGCTATAGTAAAGTCCTTCCCTCAGTTAAAGCAAATAATTTTTATTAGTTAATAGTACCTTTTTAAGGGAATGTAAAAGAAAGAAAAGAGCCTGTGTAGAAAAAATATGCATAGTATGTCAAACTAAGGCTTGGGCCCGTCTCAGATAAGTGGGTCCTTGTTGAGCTAAAGAGCGCCAATGAATTTTCAGAATGCGTTAAGATAGTTTGTATGATCGATAGATCTACAGGGTGGCCATAATTAAACTGCAAGTGTTCAAGGGGTGCTGGAGAGAAAACTACCAGGAATATTCCAGTGAAATTTGGTATCTACACGTTTCAGAACATGCGCAAGTGAAATATGCAACTAAAAAAACCGCCATTTTAACCCGATAGATGGCGCTATAGCGTGTTTCAATGCTTATGGACGTCATGTATGCAAATTTTAAGGCCATCGAACAGTGTAAAAACAAGACCACATTGAGTAATGGTCAATCATGACTCTGAATAAGAAGGAACGTGCATTGTTAGTGAAGATATTCTATCAGAATGGTAGCAATTATTCAGCTAATCTGAAATAATACCGGCGTATGAAACGATTAAGAACAGGTCCAATGAGTGTCAATGAGAATAAATAATGGTTTAATTGTGTTCCAAAGCGTCTTTATGAATCGTTTAATTTGCGATCGTAATTTACGTTAATTTTTGATTACATGTTACTGTAAAAATTTAATTACTGAAGCGAATTGTATGGAATTTTGATAAACAGTAAATGATGTTTTATATTGTTTATATGCCTCTTAGAATGTCACTATGCTCTTGCTATCGGCTTTGGAAGTTGTATATGCCACCGGTGAGCTTTGACATATTGTACAGCGCCATCTATCGGGTGAAAATGACGATTTTTTTCTTGCATATTTGACTTGCGCATGTTCTGAAACGTGTAGATACCAAATTTCACTGGAATATTCTCGGTAGTTTTCTCTCCAGCACCCCTTGAACACTTGCAGTTTAATTATGGCCACAATGTGTATGTAACTGAAAAAAAATTAATAAATAAATAAAATTTGAATACATAGATCTAGAATGGTAGAAGTGTTAACTGTGCCATTTGAATATTAGACATTCATGATTAAATTTTAACACTTACCAACAAGTTTGAAAAATGTTTATGATTTCGGTTTGTTTGTCTGTCCGTCCGTCCGTGCTCTAACTTCGTAAATATGCATCGATTTCCACGAATTTTAAATATGTTATTCTTATCTACTGTACCATGTACTCTATTGAAAATGGCTCATGTAGCATTATAGTTTTTCTACAGGAGCACTCAAAATATTCCCAATACATTGCGTTCTATGGGAAGTTATTCTTTAAAGTGTATCATCATACTGTATAGCTACGCTCATCCCCATGGGCGCACCGACGGAGGGGGCTATGGGGGCTGAAGCCCCCCCTAAAGATAGAAAGTAAGAAGTGAAAAGCGTTAAAAAATGAAAATTGTCGCTAATGAATTAATTTTTTTAGTTCTTTCTTTTTTTAATTGTCTTCAAATTATTTCTAACAAAAAAAGACAGTTATTTAAAAAAGTTTTTAAATAAATGCTTACAGTTGGTTGAAACATTGTTACACATGGTTACGACGTCGCTCAAAAGATCAGATAATTATTTATGACTCTATAATGAGTAAAATTGCTTGTGTTCTATGAGACAGTCAAGTGGTACCGAATATTTTGACGTTATAAGAGAGTCGTAACTAACCGAGGTCACTATGACCGAGTTCAGCAGTATTTGTATGTAGCCCGGCCCCCCCTAATTTAAAATCCTGGGTACGCCACTACTCATCCCTGTCTTCCAGATTAAACTTTTTTCTCCATTACTGCAGAAAGATTACTAAGTTAACACAGAAAGCCTAATAACTCTTCTTCACTGTTTGTACTATCCGCTTGAAATTTTTCATAATCATGTATAAAAATCTAGAAAACAATCTGCGCTATTTTAAAAATGTGAAAATCCACCCGTTCCCTCATTTTTAAGCGATTTTTTTCGCTATTTTCAGCACTATTTTATTTCCGAGTGTAAAAAAAAAAAAAAAAAAAAAAAAGTGAATCAGTCGCGTGACAAAATTACCTATTTCGAGTGAAAATGTCGTCATACAATTTGGATTCCAATTCGTTTAAAATAGTTTTTGAAGATTAAACAGTTCATTATTATTATTATTATTATTATTTACAAATAAATAGTTTGCTTGGGTATGAGAATAGCTATATACACCAAACGAATTCTTTTGACTGCGTAAAGATTCCACGCGTTTCCGTAAGAGCATGAAATTCGATTTGTATGTATAATAAAAATTGAATATGAATTTATTTATTTTAGGTGGATAAAAATTAAATATATTGATCTAGACAAATTTTCGCCAAATGTTTTTTCTAGCGCTCGTTGTAATTGCCTCCACTACGGGCCTTGACTTCTAGTTTTAGAGTTTTCTGCTATTTGAAATGAAACAAAATTGATATACGTTAATAAGGATTACAAGTTGATGCTTTCCATCGAAAATAGAGTCTGTAGTTTTTCTACAGAAGCACTCAAAATAATTTCAATACCATAGGGTCAGTGGCAGTTTAGAAAGAGGCATCAATTTAAAGCATGTAATACTATCCTACAATATGATTAGTTAATAATCCGACGACGATCGTGTGCCTCCCTCAAAAGTTGTGCCAAAAGCCACCAATGTGGGCGACTTTTGCGATAAATTGACAAATAGGGTGCGAAAAAAATGCTTTGAAAAACGAACCGAACTTGGCGATATTTTCAGCATTTGGCAATGAATCCAAAAAGGTATTTACCTATTATCCCGGAGGTCATTAACGCCAAGTTATTTTTTCCTCAAATTTGCTGGCAAACTTGCCAATCGTATTCCGAACCATCAATAGTTTCATGTGTCCGGCATTTATCTTGGCGAAAGATTTCTCGTCCAGGCGGACCGCTGGGACTGTAAGTACCTCGAAAAATATCTAATCTGATTATATTAAGTTATGACGATTTCATTGGGAATTTTGAAAATTCGCTACTCTAGCTGTAATTAACCGATTTAGTGTTTTATATTTTGTTAAGGAATGGCTAAGGGCTATCTGCCTAGGAGTGGGAGGGTGTTGCGCCAGTCGAAGGAATGTCTCCGAACGAAAAACCTGGTAATGCGTTGCAACCCAAAAAAGGTTAATTGATTTACATGGAACAAACTAGCAAATATTGAATCTTTAGTGCATGGAAAATTAATTTTAGACAGCTAACCCTTAAAGGAATAAATTTATCGCTCTCCCTTATTGTCCGATACCATTATGTTGTATAAAAGAATATATTTATATTTTTAATTTACCAGCAAGTTTTAGAGGTCTTTATGATTTCGGTTTGTTTGTGTGTTCTGTTGTCCACCCATCTAGTGTTCTAACTGCTGTAAATACACACCGATTTTGCAAAATTTATGTGTTTTCTATGTACAGTACCATGTACCATGTATAAGTAGCATTTATAGTTCTTTTACAGGAACACATATCGCACTCTATAGGCAATCATTCTTGAAAACGTATTTTAGAGATATTCGGTTTTTTGAAAGAAAACAAAGTTGGCTTACATATTATTAAGGCTCTCAAAGTAATGCTCTCCATTGAGAATAGTGTCTGTATTACTAATACCGTATATTTCCGATTGTAAGCTGATCTGTGTATAAGCCGAGAGTGCGTTTTTTCTTAAAATATTTACCCAAAATTCAAAACCCGTATATAAGCCGAGATTAAAAAAAATAAATAAATCCATTGACTTTTAAATACGTCGCCAATTTTAGACTGCTAATCCTTAAAAGAATAAATTTCTCGCTCTCCGTGTTCGTCCGACACCGTTATGTTGTATAAAAGGAATATTTGTATTTTTAACTTACCAGCTAGTTTGAGAGGTCACTATGATTTCGGTTTGCTTGTTTATTCTACTGTCCACCCGTCCAGTGTTCTAACAATTGTAAATATATACCGATTTGTGCGAAATTTATTTATTTTCTATGTACGGTGTTTTCTATGTATTATGTTTTTTCTATGTACCTTATTGAAAATGGTGTAATTAGCATTTATAATTCTTTTACTGGAGGAAAAAAAACCCCAATACATCACATTCTATGGGAAGTCATTCTTGAAAACGTATTTTAGAGATATTCAGTTTTTTGAAAGAAAACAAAGTTGGCATACATCTTATTAAGGCTCTCAAAATAATGCTCTCCGTTGAAAATAGTGTTTGTATTATTAGTAGTTTTTGTACAGGAGCACTCAAAATAATTCCAATGCATTACAGTCTGTGGCATTTGAGAGACACTGATGCATCTCTAGCACAAGACAAGTATAAAATTTTTATATTCGTTTGTTAAACGTTGAAAAAAAAATTAAAGTTTTTTTTTACAGAGTCTCACGAAGTTGCATTTTTAGCGATAATACAACAGTATCTTATCTCCCAAATTTCGCCAGTTTTAAGGAAAATACATCGCTAAATTTGTCGCAAAAATGTTTTTGCGTTAGAAAATGTTTTATAATCTATGCGTTTGGCATGATTTATCTTTCTCGTTTTATTAATGTAATGGCAGCGCAGGTTTTGTTTTGGAGTGGTACAACTGGAAACGTTACTCAGTCCGTAATGAGCATGAATATCTATTAGGATCAATATTAAAACCTTATGTATAGCTTCAATGAAATGGAATAAATGATTTATTATTTCTGTGCACTATTCCCAATCTATCAATATATTTTCCCGGAGCTCTTCTGGGCGTAAAGATTCTGTTAAATATTTAATACTATCTCCGGTTATAAGGACAGATATTGATGTTACCAAAGATGGATGGAGCAAGCAATATTGATAAATTTGTGTGACCTAAATGTGTCCTAAACTGTTAGTCAGAACTTATTTCCTGATTTTTGATCCCTAATGCCAAGATGGCGCTTTTAAAATCAGTTACAATGAGTTATTCTGTTTTGAAAAAGCGAATAATCGCTAATTCTAAACTCATGTTGTCTAAGCGAACTTACTATTTGAAAATTGTCAACTTTGTGTAACGCACTTTGAGTTATTTATTTCAAATACTTTTTGATTTGGCGTAAAATGGGTGTCATTCTACTTCATGTTTGTCAATTTCACGCGATTCTACATACTTGAAATTGCCTTGTTGCAAAGGAATGAATGACTTTATGCTAAATCTGGCTACCATTATGTTTTTTTTCAGTTTTTTATTAATATCTTCTGAAATAATTCGATTTTCAAAATTTAAGCCAGCTTATCAGGTTCCTCGGAATTTTCTGAATCCGGGACATGTTTCTCAAAATTCAAATCCCCACGGTTTAGAAGATAGTCGAACAAGCTCTTGACAGCGGACATTACTTTTTTTTTAGAATAGAGAGATTATAATTGAGAATAAGTTAAATTTTCAACTGAAGATCCAAGTCTATTTTATATATTCAAATATATTTCAACCTGTAAAAATAAACAAATGTAATAGTTTTATATTTAGCATAGATGGTTTAGTAAATATGTTAAAGTAATAAAAATTACTCACTGTTTTTCTAAAACGGTATTTTGCGAAGTTTTACTTTTATAGTAATCTGAAACATAAGATTTGAAAAACAGACCATTTCTGAGAAACTGCATTTATACTCAAAATATAATTTAGGCTGGTATGCAGACACCATTGACCGTCATTATAAACCAGTTTTATGGACCGATTACAGTTTTATTTACGGACGATTTTAAAACGCAATGCATACTCACCGAACGTGGCGGTATATATACTGACCGTTGATAAAATTTTATTTACCAATCCAGAGCAGTCAATAGCTGTGTTTTTCGTGATTATTCTAGGAAGTTGGCGTGTTTTGTTAGTTCATTTTAGCTGTTTAGGGAACAAGGAAGACAAATATGGCACAATCATGGATTATGCTGTACATTCCAATCAGTATTTAAAAAGGCGAAGTAGAATATGCCTTGGCGAAGATTGTAAAAATAGTTTTAGTATTGTTTACATTTGCAGTATACCCAGCATCACACGCACGCTTCAAATAAAACAAGGTTCTAAAAAAGCTATTCACCACGACTAAAAAATGTGTGAAATTATGCAATTTCCTTTTTTTTTGAATTTCTGAAATTTCACATTTGTTTTAAATGAAGCTGAGACTAGATTTGCCCTGATATTTTAAAAAATTGTGATCAGTTTAGTTTAAGAACTACAGAATTTCACAGGCTTAAAAATATTAGAATGTCTCTTCACAAACTGTACAAATGGTTATTCTTTGTGAGTAATTTAGAAACAAGTTCTTTAATATGCTTATGCAATATTTTGCTAAATATGTCATGCTACAAGAAATTTTGAAATGTTTTTTCTTTCAAACTCAAGAAAAATTTCAAAATGTCCTTAGGTTCATTTTTTGTAAAAGTGCATTTAATTATATTTGTACAAAAATTGTTGTTAGAACTTTTAAAAACGATAGTACAATACTGAAAAATGAAAAAATAAAAAATTTTCATGGTTTGCATTTAAAAAAAAGAATAATGAAAAATGTCATTTGGTTTTGGTGTCATTCCCTTGTAGAATGAAACTAATGAATTCCATATTTGGTAACAGTTACATTTTCCCAGAACTTAATCTTAGAATCCTGGTATCATGAAAGAAGCCATCTTGATTTGTTCTTTCTGCAAGAAGAAGAAGCATGGTCAAGAATAACTTTGATTACAAGTTAAATTTTGGTATGTATTTTTATTGACTGTCATTACCCTGTCTTTTCTATTTATAGACTCGTAATGAAAGCTCAATTAGTAATTAAGTTTTATTCGTATCATGCTTTTAGAGCTATTGTCAAGTGCAAATGATCTATGCGTCCATAGTTATGATAATAAACAATATAACACTAATTTTTGTCATTCCTTTGTTGTCATTCTCTTATCACATGTATAAGGCAGAAGAATAACAATTGTCTGTAATTTTTGCAAATTGTGAGAAATTATTGCAGTAATTTTAATCCGCAGTTATTTTTCAGCAGTTTTAATGGAATATTTACCTTTTGTAAATATATAAGATATATAATTTTTTTTATCCTATCCTCCAAAATCGATAAATGTGTATTTAAGAAAGGTTGAATTTTAATATTAAAATAAAGAAATATTATCTATGTACCCTGCTCTAAAAAAGGATATACTAAGTAATAAACTTGTTATTTAAACGTAGTTTTAAAGCATAGAATCAATATTATGATTATTTTAATTTGATAAATTTAAAAAAGGGCTAACTAACTTTAAAATAATAATACTAAATAAAAAACTTAAATATCTTTTCAGATAATAGCATTTTTAATTGATAAAAATAGATTTTGTTCTCTTTTCTAGATATATTAAAATTCCTTCAGTAATTCTTTTATTCTAATTTGCTAGTTTTGTAATTTGCTTTACCAAAAACATTGCGAAGTTTTTTTAATAGTAATTAAAAAAATTACAATTGTCGTTGACTTCTATTTTTTAGATATTCAATGGCTTTTATGAAAATAGCAAATGACACTCAGAGCAAAATATTGGATATTCTTATTAGAAAGCGAGAAGATGGGAAATAAAAAAAGAACGATTTAATAAGATAAAATCTGATCCGGCTTTGGCTGCCGAGTTAAAAGAAAAAGAGCCCCTAAAATAACTAAATAAGAAAACAGCTGGAAAAATTAAAGCAATATTACAATTATCAACCAGAGATCAGAGTTCTAAAGACACAAACTGAAAGATAAAGAAAAATTCTGAAAAAAAGAAAACTTTGCTGGGCATTATGATTTCTGTCCTACTGAAGATATTGTCTCTGTTAAAGATGAGAAGGAAATCACTTATCTGAGCCGTGTAAAAACAAAGATTGCTCTGCAAAAACAACATAAATGCATAAGAACGTCCAGTTATTCAGAACCTATCATAGTTGAACCTATACCATATGGACCTAGATCTCGAGTCAATAAATTTTATTCCAGAGACTTTCCCAATAAAAAAGATTTAAAATAAAATTGTATTTTCTTATTATAGGTACGTAGCCAACGGTGAATAGTGAAAATGACCGTCAATAAACGTCAATCTGAATCGCTATTTAATGACCGTCAGCTATTTTATTTTATAAACCTGTCCATAATTTTTTTAAAGAACGATGGGTCTGCATCCCATCCTTAACCAGTTTTGTTTCAATATGTAAATAACGTACACATAGCTTGTTTCAAGGTAGTTAATTTTTTTTTTTCAAAAGCCACTGTGCTTAAAATTTGAGAAACAAAATGAACAAAAAAATATTATTCAAACCAGGTTACTATTAGCAGCTGTTTCAAGAACAACAAAATAAAAATAAATAAAATAAAATAAGTGGTTAAATTAAACAAAATAAATAAAAGCGTATTTTTCTAGTAATTTAACAGAGGATCCGCGCCATATATTATTTCAAGCATGCATTTGAGACGAAAAATCACAATACAAAAATTATATTATGGTAAATGTCTAAAGCCACTTAATAATTTTGATGCCCAGAGAGCATTAAAAAAGCGCCTTCATTTGAAAAAAAAAAAAAAAAAAAAAAAGCAGGTTGAAAACCGTTTACATATCCCCTACGTCTATAGTTATTATTTATTGAATTTAGTGAAACATTTAAATTCAACTCAGGGAAATTTATAATAAAAATTGCTTTACCATTAAGTGAATTTTAAAATTTGTGAGCGATTCAAATGCTCCTCCTATCGAAGTTTTCTCTCTCTCTCTCTCTCTCTCTCTCTCTCTCTTTTGGTTTGCCTTAACTTTTTCAATTTCATCTACAGACAAAATATGAAAAAAAAAAATTACTAAAAATTGCAGAATGGGCTTTAAATTATCTGGCCTGGAAGACTGATTCATCTCGTCTTATGGATGCAGAAATATTGACTGTCTTGTTTTTCTGTGATTTAGTGACACAGTTCCAGTCGCTTTCAAATTCACTTAAAGAAATTCAATAAATAATACTCACACATCCTATTTCCTCTTTTGGATTCATTTACACTTGATAATGAGTTACCTACCATTTAAAATATGATACAGACCAAACATTACTATATTAACAAAAACCGCTCAAAATAAACTGGTGTTTAAAAGATAAAATAATTAAAACTTTGCAAAATAACACACATAAAAGTACTTATATAAAACTTTTTATGAGTATTTTAGTATTATAAGTATTTACAAGTAAGTACTGTAAGCATTAGTATAAGTTTAAAAGTACTTCGTGTTATTTTAAAAAGTTTTAATTATTTCATAATTACACTGTCCAAAAAAGGATTTTTTCACTTTTAGTTTAGTTAAACTTAAGGGTCATAAGTGGCCTTTAACCCTTTAACGCGCAGTGTTCCCGCTCTGGGAACACCAAACTCTGACGTTTTGAATGTTGCCAGTCACGAAGAATAAATTGGATTTCTATAAAATAGTTGCGGTTTTTGACGCAGCTGGCTGTGCCGCACAGCCAGCTGCGTCAAAAAAGGGTCTCTAGATCTGTGGCACGCGATGAACGTTTCGATCGTCCGCCATCTTGCTGGTAGTTAAGTCGAGCGATGGCAACGGCTGCCCTTTTTTCAGCATTGGGAAAGGGTTGCGCCTCAAAGGGTTAACGCCTTTATATCATGAGGGAAAAGTAAGTGTCAGCAATTTTATCCTTTTCATTCAAGCATCCCAGAGCGACCAATCTCGTGCTATGATTAATTTAACGTCAGAATGCAAAGTGTATTTTCAGTATTTTGTGAAAAACGAGATACACCAAAAATGTATTTTAAAATACATTTTTGAAATACTTTGATTTTCCCCAGTGAAAATACTAACTACAAGACACAAATGCATTTTGAAAACTTATTTGGAACATATGTATTTTCAATACTGCCCTCTGCTCTGAAACCGATGGACTAGATTAAGCGCGCATATCAGTTTACGTGGGTTTCCTATTGGAATCATGCAGTAACCGTCAGGTACGATTTGAAGTAGATTATCTCGATGCAGATCGTAGCCCAGAAAACTAATAAAGCGCTGATGACTTGTACACCGGGTTTCAGATCAAAATCAGAGACTGCATTTCCAACAGCTATTAGGCCCTTAGTGAATATCGATAATGTATAGAAATTTGCTTATCTTTATTAATAAGGTGTTGAGACTTGTTTCGATCAAGTATATTTCCTTAAAGTTTATCCTCTTTAATGATTTTGATACCTGGAATTAATTGTTTAGATTGTAGTGACTCAAAAAGGTGGTAACACGCTTTAATTCTTTATAAATTAGAGGTAAGTGGAAAATGAAATTGAAAAATGTTCAAAATAAGGTCGGAAATCAGACAAAGAAAAATGTCCTCTCGTTCATTCACAAAAAATTACACTTTTTAAATTTGTACACGATCCCAGTACAAAAATTTCCCAATCAGTAAAATGTGCTCCAAGCAATAATGCGGTGATGGACAAAATGTCAGCCTTTCATCATAAAACGTCTCAGAGATATCTTCAAACAAAGATGATCAGGGGATATATATGATTTGAGCAGTGGCGCACACAAGGGAGGGGGTCCACGGGGTCCGGACCCCTCCCAAAAAAGTTGTCAATTTTCCTTCGTTAAATCGTCAAATAATTTTTGACTTTAAAATATGTTAGAAGGCATCAAATTCTTATTTTCAAAAGTTAAGATAGATAAATAAAACACAGTAAAAGGGGATTACGATAAAACTATAAAAAGTCCACATTTTTTTTCAGATGGTTGGTGTTCATCGACTGGAAGTAGTAAAGTTTTCTAATCTTTCTTGCAATTGCAAACGTGAGTCGATGATAACTGAAGTAACTTATATAATTTTTAGTATCTATCTTAACACACCAAAAATTTTGATTTTCGTTATTTAATATTGTTGAGAGAGCTTTGAGCGAGTAGGGTTGCTGCAGTTTGCCTGGTAATCATTTTGGCGAGGCATCCAGTGTGGATAAGAATCCCAGGCTGTTAGACTTATGTTTAAAATTATTCTTTTTTCAACTTTCACATTCGCTAGCCCAGTGCCCGATGCGTTTACACCTTTTAAAAGTTATTTTTGATGCATCCTTAATTTTATGATATTCACCGTTTCAATTCGCCAAGTTCCAGTCGCCAGTTTGAGGATGAATGATGCAGCCTTGAAATTAATCTTAAAAATCAGCAAATAAATAAATTAATCTATCTGGTGTCCATAACCTTTTAAAAATGTCAGCAGAGTTATGACACAAACATAGTAAGCGTGGGATTTTAACATACATACTAACATACTTATAATTTACTTTATTAAATTAGAACGGAAGAAACAGGCACATCACATAACAAGGTAACACCAAGAAGGAAAAAATATAGAAGACGTAAAAAGAATGCGTGCGCGAGCACATTTATAGTTAAGTAGATAAATGTTTATTGAGGGACACAGATTTCAGGAGGATAAGACATTGCGCAATAAAAAAAATAAACAATTCAATACTCAACAACTTTCTTTGTTGAAATTTTTATGATTGTAACCTATTTATAGAAAAATAGATATGATGCATATTCTACAGCTTACGAAATATTTGAATATATGTAAAAAATACATGTGATGCCTATTCTACAGCTTATGAAATATTTAACAATATATTAAAGCTGTTGTGAACTAATAGTATTTAACACTTTAACGCACAGTGTTCCCGCTCTGGGAACACCAAACTCTGACGTTTTGACTGTTGCCAGTCACGAAGAATAGATTTGTTTTCTATAAAAATAGTTGCGGGTGACATATCTCCACGAGAATCCTTTACTTTTTAGCACGTCATTTCCCGAAAAAAAATGGTCACGATTATTTTTAACAGCACTGACATCTGCTGAAAAATGGAAGAATGCGAGAACAGCTGAATAGGTTGCCCAATGCTGAGAAAAGGGCAGCCGTTGCCATCGCTCGACTAAACTACCAGCAAGATGGCGGACGATCGAAACGTTCATCGCTTGCCACAGATCTAGAGAACCTTTTTTGACGACAGCTGGCTGTGCCAGGAACAGCCAGCTGTCGTCAAAAAAGGTTCTCTAGATCTGTGGCACGCGAGGAACGTTTCGATCGTCCGCCATCTTGCTGGTAGTTTAGTCGAGCGATGGCAATGGTTGCCCTTTTTTCAGCATTGGGAAAGGGTTGCGCCTCAAAGGGTTAAATATAAGTAAAATACTCTATATATATATGTCGCATACTTTAATGTCGCATTTTTGGGACACATTTTTCGGAAAATTTGCAATAAAGGGGGTGAGAGATAAAATGACATAGTCATTAATTAATTTGATTCATTAATTTAGTTTTTAAAAACTAATTAACTATTTGCATATCTTTATGAAGCTTTTAGAACAGTATGTCAGTTTGGTGCACTTTTCTAAAAACTATTGAGTTTGTCGCCTTAAAATTTGGTAGGGTATCAGAAAACATACTATCTGAGAATAAAAAGAAGCGATTTTGATTTTGGCTGAAAATAAATAAAAATATTTTACATTAAAAAAATTAAAATATTAAAATTTTTTTTAAAAATTATTATTTTCAACTTTTTTTTTTCGCTTTCTTTCGCTTGCTAGAGGCTATCATCGCCTCCAATGATAGGTATTTTTAAAGAAACAAGTTAGTTAAACAATCAGCTAACCTTTATTACAATCAGTGACACTCAACTTATTTCTTTAAACTGCAGAACAAGTTTTATAATTTATAAGACATCAAAATTAAACGTTTAACGCTCCAAGAAGGCTCTGTGCAACAGCTTTTCTTACAAATAAAAACAATAATCTCATTTTATTACACAATTTTATTTGAAAAATTCAATCATAAAGAAAAGGTTCTTTCAAATCATTTTAATTTTGTGGTATACTCTTAATTTCAAAGCCTATCCACTGCGACAAGGTGGTGCTACATCGGATAGGAAAAATTTTCGGTTTTTAATTGTCCAGAGCCAAAAAACCGCATAAAAAGCCGACACATTATCGGTTTTTAATTGTGAGCCAAAAACCGCTTAAAAAGCATTATTCTTTTATATTTTAACACTTAAAACAAAAAAAAAGGCAAGCTAAACGCTTCCTAAATTTTTTACATTTCGTCTGCTGTGCATTACTGAATTGCATCAACGGCGCAACACTGAAAAAGCAGTCGTCCAAAAAACTTTCCATCAGATCACGCGGATACTGAGGAGAGTATTTGGGTCCTGCAACACTTAAAAAGCAGTCTTCCAAAAAACTTTTCATCAGATTACGTGGATACTGAGGAGAGTATTCGGGTACTGCCAGAGAACGTGAAGTCGCCGTAGCGTAGGAACCAAGAGAGTAGTTTGCATCCATAAATTCGTCGATATCAGAGTCCGACTCTGTGAGACAGTGAGACTCGGAACTGGATCAACGAAAAACATTTTGGGAGAAAAAAATTAAATTACCCAATTCAAAATGCTTAAAATGTATAAAAATACAGTTTCAAGCACAAGAATATAGCAGTTATACAAGGTAACGAGGGAATTCAAGCATCAATTTCAAGAGCTTTGATAGAAATGATTTATGTTGTTCATTGTTGCAAATTTTTCACATCGACAACAATAAGTTCCCATTGTAGCTTTGAAACAGTTACTTGGTATTGCTTACAACAATGAAGTGAGGTATCCATTAAAGTTTTGTTGTGTTCATTTGTTTACAGAATTTTGGCGTTATGTTGCGATGCGTTGGTTTAACAACAAAACTCTGTAAAGGCAAGCCTTTGGGGATATTTTTTTATGCACTGGTCATTTGTCTGACCCAGATACACAGTCATCTCACAAACTACAATGTCATTGAATCACATTAGTGTACATTTTTTAGAGAATCAAGTCAATTGTCAATCTACTGGTGACAATTTCTACGTGCTGCTATGTAGTGGTCTGGTCCATAATGTTCATAGTGCTTTTGAGTTATTAGCATGGGCTCAGCTTGGATATTTGCCATCCTTTGGCTAGATAAACTATTTGGTAGTGTTGATGATAGCACTTTCTATCAAAGGAACAGCATGAATCACTGTTCTTTTTGCAACGTGAAAGGGACTGTCGATTATACGCACGTGGAGTAATCCCAATGCTGAAAAGAGGGCAGCCGTTGCCATCGCTCGACTTAACTACCAGAAAGATGACAGACGATCGAAACTTTCATCACGTGCCACAGATCTAGAAGTCACAAAGGAATGAAAAGTCACCATGATTAGCAAATACCCTGTTCTTCACCAGTAGTATACACCAATGGTCCTCAGTAAAATATATAGGCCCATGACACCTATTCCATTGGCCCGCCAACCCAGTTGCTCTACGAAAAACACATATTTGCATCCTCCTACTCAACTTTGAAGAAAATCTGATGTGGGCACCACGAGCTCCTTGTTTATAATAATTTTGTTTAAAATGTCACATTTTTAATCGATAATCAATATGATGATTACTTTTTCTAAAACAGAAATACAGTGGGAACTGTCGAATGTGACCATCCCCGGATAGGGTAAAATCGGTAACCTTATAAAAGGAGGTCATCATACGAATGTGGTAAAGTGTAATTATGCTTGGACACCATAGACAGGTGGTCCCTTTACCAAGGTGATCACTTTAGCACATTCCACCGTCCACTTAAAATGCTTTAAGTAAGCATTCAGAAAAATTATGTACGGTTGCAAATGGGAAAAGCGCTTAGAGATATTAAAATATACGTGTGTATTTATGAAACACTGAACAGATTGGTGCATCAGTGATTGACATCAGCCGACAACTTTTTTCGGCAAATTACGCCCTAATATCTAATGAATCCGGGCAATGTCGGTCTACGCAACTGGTGCTTCGTACTTGCTTCATACTTATGTATTTTCAATTACCAAGTCTGAATTTTCGAAGGCGGAATTGAACCGGGAATCAAATTGTGGTAGAATGGTATTTTAGCCACTACGCAATTTGGGAGGTTAAACAGAATGTGGAATAAATTGTTTCTAAGCGGGTAAAGGTGAAATGTATTGAGCGTCATTTTCACTAATACAGATAGCAAATATTTTGCTACCAAAAAATTGCTTTTTACGTACATGGATTCGATCGGATTATTTGAGATCGCGATTTAACACTTTGAGGCGCAACCCTTTCCCAATGCTGAAAAGAGGGCAGCCGTTGCCATCGCTCGACTTAACTACCAGAAAGATGACAGACGATCGAAACGTTCATCACGTGCCACAGATCTAGAGACCCTTTCTTTGACGACAGCTGGCTGTGCCGCACAGTTGCGGGTGATATAGCTCCACGAGAATCCTTTACTCTTTATCACGTCATTATCGTAAAAAAAATGTCACGATTATTTTTAACAGCACTGACATCTGGGGAAAAATGGAAGAATGCGAGAACAGCTGGATAGATTGTCCAATGCCGAAAAAAGAGCCAGCCGTGTCAAAAAAGGGTCTCTAGATCTGTGGCACGCGATGAACGTTTCGATCGTCCGCCATCTTGCTAGTAGTTAAGTCGAGAGATGGCAACGGCTGCCCTTTTTTTCAGCATTGGGCAATCTATCCAGCTGTTCTCGCATTCTTCCATTTTTCAGCAGATGTCAGTGCTGTTAAAAATAATCGTGGCAGTTGTTTTCATGGGAAATGACGTGCTAAAAAGTAAAGAATTCTCGTGGATCTATGTCACCCGCAACTATTTTTATAGAAATCAAATCTATTCTTCTTGACTGGCAACAGTCAAAACGTCAGAGTTTTGATGTTCCCAGAGCGGGAACACTGCGCGTTAAAGGGTTAACTATCATCATACCCATTCCTGTTGTTTGATCTACTGATTTACGAACTATCTCAATGACAATCTGAATACGGTAATACATCCCCGCAAATCACGTTGATCAACACACTTTTCAAGATCCGTTTGCACGGAGGATTCTAAATACCCTATTAGAAATACAAGTCCTAAATGCACACGCATTACTTGGCCGGCGAGGAATTAGCGCGAGGCCCAGATCAATAGTAATCAGGCCGGTATATTTACAGGCCCAAATAAATCTCGGTGGATTATCGACGTCCGCTGCGGTGCGTGCTCTTTGGCAGTGTAATAGATGCTCTGCGGTTCGACAGCTGCATCATTGGTGGGCGCAGGATTTACGCACGGTGATTCGCCTAAATGGCCTGTTTCTAAATGCCGTAGCCTGAGGACAGTTCATTTTGTAATGAATGGTAACGCACCCACTGCTATTACACAGGGTGTTCCAAAAATATCGTCCTCCGCTTTTATTTCGTATGCAGGGTGTTTCCGAACTCATGGGCAAAAAATTAAGAAGTGGTAGAGGGAATCAAGACGGTTTTGAATCACAAAGGTGTGTTTTCATTATTAACCCATTTAGCGCCAAAGCTCCCGTTACGGGAACATCTATTATATATTTTTTTTCTTAAAATATTTTAACGCCATTTACGAAATACACATTTTATATAAACATTTACACTATAGGGTGTGTTATATAGTGTAAATGTTTATATAAAATGTGTATTTCGTAAATTGCGTTAAAATATCTTAAGAAAAAAATATATATAATATAGATGTTACCGTAACGGGAGCTTTGGCGCTTAATGGGTTAACAGGTAAATGAAAACGTAGTTTTCATTTGCCTATTAATAATGACTTTAATCTTGTTATCATTGTATAATCAATTTTGTAATCATTGTACAATCAATCATTGTATAATCAATCTTGTAATCATTGTATAATCACTACTTTGGTAATCAATCCTCTTACTAATCAATATTAATCAAGTTCTTTTTGTGAAAGTTTCATTAGATTTCGACGAACCACAGTCAGAAAGTTTTTAGAGCAATCGATAACAAAGAAGCGGGTCAGGACAGTTGAAAGCTATCCACCTACTATTTCCAAACTACTGAGGGAGAGTAGACCTCCTGGTAAGGGCTTAGTCCGAGGACGTCTCATGTCTTATGTGCACACTGCTGGGAATTAAAAATGTCTAAAAGCAAAATATATGTTTTGGAAAATGCATTATAACCTATACTTCTGACGTGATTCTCTTTTATTGTTTGCCATAACTTATTTTCATTCATTTATTTTCTAGATTTATATTAGTAGGAAAAGGCTTTTGAAAACCATCGTTTAATCACTGAAAAGTGATCCGTTATCAGTGCAATTATTTAAGAGGTATCCTCACATTCACAGGTAATTGCACAAGTGATGTCTCAGGAGTTCAGTGCTCAGAATTAATGTTTAGCATGTGCACCAGGTTTGCGTTACACGCTGCCTTTAACATTTCAACAATGTCATCAGTTGCGGCATTGCAGCTATAATTTAATGATAGCTGTTTCAAGCATAAAAGACTAGATGAAATAGATATTAGAGATCCACGCATGCATATTCTAAAACAGTCGAGTATTTTTATATATTTTAATTTTATTTTTTCTGTTTTATTGAATTTTAATATTGGGGTAATGTTTGTTAATTTAACACCTGATGTATACTGAGAAGCTGAACCTGAAAAAACTGAACAGTTGTTTCGCTCAAATAGTAATCATTTCAGACACACTGTTTTCACTTACAAAAAGTTCTCATATTTACATTGAAATTTCCCTTAAAAATGCCTGGAAATCGAATTTCTGAGGAGAATTGACGTAGAAATTATTTTGAGTATAGACATTACGATAAAAAGAAGGGATGGGATCTTTTGAACCATGCAAAATTTAAAACTGAGATTTTTATTTTGCATCTATTAAAAATTGCAAATGTCCATCAAACATTTGAAAATTACTGACGAGTAATGCTTTCAAAACACAAACGTACTTTTTATCTGAAATAAGTAAATGCTTCATTAAGTTCATTCGACAGTAAGTCAAAGTTAGTTAAAAAAAAATAGAAAGTTTTTTTTTTTTTAAATGAAATTAAATTATTTTTCTGTCTCATAGTGTACTCCAAATATAGGAATTTTTTTCTGGATATCTATAACGAATTTATATATGAATCTTAATATCAGCAATGTGTAAGTAGGAAAAAAATTTGAAACCCTTTGATTCCAGGTTTTCCTGAAGACTATAATTTTAAAAAATACACTATTTTAGTACATAAATAAGCCTCACCTTAGCTCTGTGGTTATGTCACTAAAAAGGGTAGAAGGCCGAAGTGTGAAGGTCTCGGGTTCGGGTTGGATGTCAATCTAACGGTCTGGATTTTTGGTGATTTTTCTCCAGATGTAACGTGAATACGCGTTAGAACTCCTTAGAAAGTCCTCCTATCAAGCAGAGCCTTATTATCACATGGGCAAATCGGGACTTTGCCCAGGGCCCCCGGTTCGAAAAGGGCCCCCATACTTTAAAATGTTGTTCCAAAATATTCTTTTTTATATCAAAATTTTATGAAAAATAAGAGAAAAATCATGGATGGGGGGCTCCAAACTCATCAATGCCTAGGGCCCCTGTTGATCATAATCAGGCCCTGCTACCAAGGCACCCCTTATCCTTTGCAGATCGCCGTAGCGTAGCGTTGCCATAATCACACAAACAAAGTAGAGCATAAATATTAATAAACTAATTATGTTAGGGACTACAAACATTTTAGAATGCCTTTCCATAATCTGTACCATGCACTGTAATGAACGATAAACCTGTATCAGTTACGAAACTTCTAGAATTTTTTTTTTTAATGGACTAGAACTTTTTACACCAACTGAACTTTAGAACGACGAACCCCAGGAGTAGCAGAGTAATTCCGCAATAATATGTTTCAGCTGTATTTTTAATAATGTAAAACCTATTGGACACCTTGCGAATTTGCCACCCATGGCGATTTTTCATTATTTGGCGACTTGCGTACATGTAAAGTTAATAAAAGCTACGGAACAGATAGAGTAGCCTGCCACCCATGGCGACTTTTCATTATTTGGCGATTTACGCATTCTCACAACCTATATTTACTGTTCATTTAAGGTTACCGGAAAACCGTTATCCATATTTTCATTTACATAATCGTTTGCAGATTGGCGTACTTAACACCACGAATTATACCATCTCATTGCGCTAGCAAATATCCAAACTGTACTATAACTGCTATAATGGCATAGTTAACGCCGCCAAATATTTCTACTGGTAGCCAATAATCCAGCTGGACGAGAACCGGCTTTAAAATAATCTGCATTTTAATTATTTTTCATTTTCAAGATATTAGTTATTCTGTTTTGGAAAAACAAATAATCGCTAATTCTAAACTCCTGTTTAGACAACAGGAGTTTAGAATTAGCGATTATTTGTTTTTCCACCCATTCCACCCATTTGTTTTTCCACCCATTCCATCCTAAGCGAACTTACAATTTGAAAATGGTCAACTTTGTGTAACACATTTCGAGTTACTTATTTCATATAGTTTTTATTTTGGCGTAAAATGGGCGTCATTCTAACTCATGTTTGTACATTTCACGCGATTCTAGATACTTGGAAACGCTTTGTTGCAAAGGAATGAATGATTTTATGCCAAATCTGGCAACCATTCGGTTTATTTTTTCAGTTTTTTATTAATATCTTCTAAAATAATTCGATTTTCGAAATTTAATTCAGCTTAGCAGGTTATTCGGAATTTTTCGAATCTGTGGGCACCTCAGTCGAAACTCAAATCCCTAAGGTTTAGGAGGAGATAGGTCCATGAGCTTTGACAGCGGCGACAGCGGCCTTTAGTTTTTTTTAGAATAGAGAGATATCTGTAACGAATTTATGTATGAATTAAATATCGGCAATGTGTAAGTTGGAAAAAAATTGAAACCATTTGATTCCAGGTTTTCCTGAAGACTATAATTAAAAAAAAATACACTATTTTAGTACATAAGTAAGCCTCACCATGGCTCTGTGGTTATGCCACTAAAAAGGGTAGACGGCCGAAGTGTGAAGGTCTCGAGCTCGGGTTGGATGTCGATCTAACGGTCTGGATTTTTGGTAGGTTTTCTCCTGATGTAACGTGAATACGCGTTAGAACCCCTTAGAAAGTCCTCCTACCAAGGCACTTCTCATCCTTAGCAGATCGCCCTAGCGTAGCGTTGACATACACAAACATAGTGGTACAGGAATATTAATAAACTAATTATGTTAGGGACTACAAACATTTTAGAATGCCTCTCCATAAGCTGTTCCATGCACTGTAATGAACGATAAACCTGTATCAGTTACGAAACTTCTAGAAAAAAAGTAAAAATGGAAAACTTTACTGTGCACAACTCTAGGTTTAAGGTATTTTTCTAAAAATTTCATGAAAGTCACAGGCTTTTTCCGTTTATTTCAGAGCGTAATGTAGCTTATGAAGGTAAATCTTGATTTAAGTCCCTGGGACGATTAGTTTATTTTCTAACTAGTCTAGTAAGACAGAAAAGCAAATTGTGCTTCCTTAACCCTTTAATGTGCAGTGTTCCCGGAACATCAGTTTCGGAACGGTGTTCTAGGAACATCAAACTCTGACGTTTAGACTGTTGCCAGTCACGAAGAATAGATTTGATTTCTACAAAAATAGTTGCGGGTGACATAGCTCCACGAGAATCCTTTACTTTTTAGCACGCCATTTCCCGTAAAAAATTGTAACGATTATTTTTAACAGCACCGACATCTGTTGAAAAATAGAAGAATGCGAGAACAGCTGGATAGATTGCCCAATGCTGTTCAGCATTGGGAAAGGGTTGCGCCTCAAAGGGTTAAGATATTTTTCTAAAAATTTCATGGAAGCCAGAGGCTTTATCCGTTTATTTCAGAGCGTAATGCAGCCTATGTAGGTAAATCTTGATTTATTTTCAAGTCCCTGTCACGATTAGTTTATTTTGTGCACTAAGACAGTGAAGCAAATTATGCTCCTTTAAACCAACAGAGCGACATGCCATTCGATACCTAAATGAACGTTCAATCACTTAAAAGGCGCTTTAGTGTGGACGCAAATCAATCTGTGATATCCAAACACACATCCCCATGCACATAAAAGCCTTCACGTTAGCTGAATGCTCGAAATTAATGTTTAGCATATGTGACAGAGCGGCGTTGCACGGTGCCTGAACCAATCTGCTGTAAAGCGCTGTGTGTTATCACTGGTTGTGCGTGCATTGCAGTTGGCGATGTAAAGTCAGCTGTAGGTTGCAGTCGGTGATTTGATGTCATGCATGACATTCTCTATTACGGTGAAATCCCTCTATAACGATACTTCAGGGGGGTCAAAATAAGGTATCGTTGTAAACAGAATTATCGCTATAGAGGGAATTAATACTGAAAAGAAAACAAATTTGGGCACTTACGTATTATCCCGGCGGTCATTCCAGCCAAACTGATTTTTCGTCAAATGAGTTGCCAAACCGTATTCAAAACCATTAATAATTTCATGTGCCCGGCATTTATCTCGGCAAATAACCGCTTGTCTTGGCGGACCGCCGGGATAATACGTAAGTAGCCAAATTTGTTCTTCACATCCTGTAGTCCAGGTTTCTTAAACTTTTCAGTGAGGGGACACCATAATAATAACAAAAATTTTGTGGGACCCCACAAACATTGCGCAAGTCCCACACACGCGTGAATGAAACAGTCAGGTTCTTCACTTGTACTGTATTATACTACTGCAATTTTAGGCGATTTAATTTTTACTTTTAAGGCTTAGTAAAATGCGAAAGTTTTAAATAAGTAACGAACTCAAAAATATAATACAATTATAAAAATAAATTAAATTACTTGGGTGAATTCAAACATTAATTATAGTCAGTCCATTTAATGTAGCCACTTTTAACCCTTTAACGCGCAGTGCTCCCGCTCTGGGAACACCAAACTCTGACGTTTTGACTGTTGCCAGTCACGAAGAATAGATTTGATTTCTATAAAAATAGTTGCGGGTGACATAGCTCCACGAGAATCCTTTACTTTTAGCACGTCATTTCCCGTAAAAAATGGTCACGATTATTTTTAACAGCACTGACATCTGCTGAAAAATGGGAGAATGCCAGAAGATGCTGGATAGATTGCCCAATGCTGAAAAAAGGGCAGCCGTTACTATCGCTCGACTTAACTACCATCAAGATGGCGGACGATCGAAACGTTCATCGCGTGCCACAGATCTAGAGACCCTTTTTTGAGGCAGCTGGCTGTGCGGCACAGCCAAAGCTTGTTTCATCAAGGGATCATTTTTCAAAAAACACGTTTAAATTGATTCAGTAGTTTTTTAAACTGAAAAGATCAGTAGACAATCGTTCCGCAACTGATTTCCAGGATATGATTTAGATTAAATTTTCCAACCAGTAAGACTACTGTTTTTAAGAGAGAAAAATTTCGAAAGAGAAATATAAATATTAACATCCTCATCTTAAAAAAAAGTTTAACAAGAAAGCTCAACATTTTTGTTATGATAATAAGCCATTCTTGAACATCCAGAATGAATCAATGTTTAAAGTAACTCTACATCATAAATTGCATTTTCTAAAATTAAGCTATCACAAACGATAAACAACTTATTAGTCAAACAAAATTTGGAAGGTTATTTTAATAATGAACTGGCAAATTACACAAGACAGCGTTACAAGAATAAATTTAGCGTGTACACTCTAAATAATAACGATGCTATTTACGAAACACTGCAAAAAACAGCGTTATCGCTAGAAAACAAAAGGTAAATTTATTTTCCGTGTTCTTGAAGCGAGTTTATGTAAAAACAATTATTCATTCCTAGAAGAGCGCGTAGGGTTATGGATAGAAACTCAGCAAGTGCTCCAGTAAGTAAATTAAAATTTATTACTGCTATTATATATTTGCGGAATAAAGTAGTGTTGTTATCTAAAGTTTACTAAGTAGAACCATTTACCATGTCTTCCCCGTGAAATTTGAAATCATTACGCCCTAGTAAACTTTTCGTTTCTGAGCTTAAGGGATAAACGAATGTTTGAGTCAAATCATATAAATAATCACTTCTAGAGCCTGAGTTGTGCCTCAGATTTAAAAAGTCACGTTAATCAATTTGAAGGCAAAGATTTCGGGAATAATTTATCTGCGAGTTAAGCACCTTCAACAGGAGAGGTTGTGTAAATATATTACAGAAAACAGTCAAAATATATTTTACAAAAGTACAGGGTGTTTATTGATAAATTTCCTCTTTAACCCTTTAACGCGCAGTGTTCCCGCTCTGGGAACACCAAACTCTGACGTTTTGACTGTTGCCAGTCACGAAGAATAGATTTGATTTCTATAAAAAATAGTTGCGGGTGACATAGCTCCACGAGAATCCTTTACTTTTTAGCACGTCATTTCCCGTCAAAAAATGGTCACGATTATTTTTAACAGCACTGACATCTGCTGAAAAATAGAAGAATGCGAGAACAGCTGGATAGATTGCCCAATGCTGAAAAAAGGGCAGCCGTTGCCATCGCTCGACTTAACTACCAGCAAGATGGCGGACGATCGAAACGTTCATCGCGTGCCACAGATCTAGAGACCCTTTTTTGACGACAGCTGGCTGTGAGCTGCGTCAAAAAAGGGTCTCTAGATCTGTGGCACGCGATGAACGTTTCGATCGTCCGCCATCTTGCTGGTAGTTAAGTCGAGCGATGGCAACGGCTGCCCTCTTTTCAGCATTGGGAAAGGGTTGCGCCTCAAAGGGTTAAGGGATAAACGAATGTTTGAGTCAAATCGTATAAATAATCACTTCTAGAGCCTGAGTTGTGCCTCAGATTTAAAAAGTCACGTTAATCAATTTGAAGGCAAAGATTTCGGGAATAATTTATCTGCGAGTTAAGCACCTTCAACAGGAGTGGTTGTGTGAATATATTGTAGAAAATAGTGAAATATATATTTTACAAAAATACAGGGTGTTTATAGATATAAATTTCCTCTATAAACAACATTCTGTAGCTGAAACGGTTGAGTAGATTGCCACCAATTTTGGCATATGGGCTAGAAGAAGTTTTTGAAAAAGTTTTGTGCAAAAAATATCCTCTAGGTCGCACTCTGTATGGTAATTCAGTTCAAGAAATGACTCAAATTAGTCAATAAATTTTCAAAAAATTATTGAATAAATGTTGAAATTTTTCTTCATAATTTTCGAGTTGAGTTTTTTAAATTGATCAAATTGTTCTTTTTTCCATGCAAAGCGCCACCTAGTTAACATGTTTGAACATTTTTTATTTTTTTTTTTTTCAAAACTCCTTGAGCGCATCTCATGCTTAATCTATATACCAATTTTGGTTATAATACGTTCACCCGTTTTAGTCGTTGAATCCTGTTTACAAGGGTTGTTTCATTATAATAACCCTGCAGTAAACAATTAATTGACATGAGTTCCCGCTATTGAGTAGCGCATGACTGATATTTTCCCTTACGAATATTAATCCTACTATATAGTTACGTTGATCCTTAACTCACTGATTCTGTAACAGTTCCGGATAAGCACTTCAAGGTAAAAATTTTATCCCCATTACTCCAAAAGGACTAAAAAGTTACCCATAAAAAACGTAATAACACCTACACCATTTGTACGATCCGCTTGAAATTTTCAAAATTATGAATAAAAATATCGAAAACGATATGCGCTACTTTAAAAATCTGAAAATCCACCCGTTTCCTCATTTTTAAGCGATTTTTCGTTATTTTCAGCTGCATTTTATTTCCGATAGTTAAAAAAATAAAAAAAATTGCATGACAAAATTATAGCTGTCGCAATTGACATGATGTCATATTGAAGTCACTCATGGTCATCAGGCTTTGAAGGGAAAGTTGCGATTCTAATTTGTTTAAAATAGATTTTCCAGATAACACAATTCAATTATTTTCATTAAAATGATATCGTCTGCATGAAGCATTGATACAAAAGGGGCAGTTTACAGGAAACGAAATCGTTAGAATGCAAAAAGTTTTAGTACGTTTCCAAGAAGAGCATTAAATTCGATTTGGGTGTATAATAAAAATAAATATGAAGTTATTTATTTTAGGTTGACGAAGATTAGATATTATAGTGCCCGTTATAATTGAGTCCACAACGGGCTTTGACTTCTAGTAAATAAGTAATAAATAACAATAAACTTAAAGAGTGATTTAAGTACGCTTTTCAAGGACTGAATTAACAAAGACGTTCTTAAAAAACACACATGTACAGCGATGGCATCCCCAAAAAAATGGTAACAGGATCTTTATACATTAGAAATAAGTGAGCAATGTAAATTAATAAAATGCCCATAATAAGGTAAGAAAGAAGACTACGTTAAGAAACACTTGCTCTCGTCAACTTTCAAACAGCAATACTTTTAAAAATTCTAAACGATCCCCGCCGACACACAAAAAAAATCTCAATTAGTAAAATGTGTCTCATACATTAATGAGATTGTATACGAAATTTGAGAATTACATCCTAAAATGATTGAATTTCCTGTAGAAGAACTATAAACGCTTACGGACACTACTTTCGATCGAGACAATTACACTGTGATACTTAATAACCCATATAAATTTTAATTTGTTTGAAATAGGCGAATAAGTCTAGAATAAAACTGAGAGTAGTACTGAGAGTCTTGAAAGAGAAACGTAATAATGCCTGAACCGTTTAAAACGTTGTATAAGTGAGAGAACAGTGAGATATGACTGAGAGAAGTTTTGCATTATTTTCCAGAAGCACGTGGATGGGACCAATTGAATTCGGAGTATAAGTGAGAGGTCAGTGTACTTTAAAAGAAAAAAACTGTCTTACAATTTCGTCCCCCACTTAACATTTGAATTGTAGACATGTGCATGATATTGTCAATTCATACTTGCAACGGTATGCCACTTCAAACTGCAGTGAAGATCACCCGAACAGACTGTGCCGAATAATTTGGCAACCCGCTGTAAATGTTTTATGAACATACGTTTTTCATTATTACGTACATAAATTCTACAAAGCAGTGTCGAGTTTAATCACTAGCAGTCCGTAGGTCAACAGAGTTCCGAATACGGTTAGAATGAGGCTTTTGTTGTAGTTAATGACATCACATGCTGTCATGTAAATAATTTCATTCTTTTCGATCCGCTTCAGGTAGAAAGTTGCGCTCTCGGACGTTCTTTTTTTCCCGCTGGCCACTATCAGCTTCGCAGCTGTCGCCCGGATTTCGGCTAACTGCTTCGGAATCAGCCATCCGCAAAGGGATTGTCCCAAGATCATAGTGATGCCCGAAAATGCGTACAAGCAACACTCCAGCATGTAAGATATTTTAAAGTCCGTAAGCGTTAAAATCGACGAAAAAGCACTCAACAAGGAGAACGAGTTGCACAGAAGAAGCAGGAATAAAAGTTTCGAAAGAGCCTCTCGTAAGTGCGTCAGGGTTTCCGTCACACGGAAGTAAAACGTCAGCGTGAGCAAACTGTCCTGCTTGTCTTCGTTCTGGAATATTTTTTGCAGTCTTCCTTTGAGGTTGGTTAGAATTTCACCACTTCGATATTCCAGTATGCAGACGGATAGCGTAATGAGGAAGGGGATGCACGCAGTAGATATGCAAAGACACATATTACCGAAGAAGACAGCTAAGCACCTGACGTACACGTTCTCTACCGCGTAACGGAAAGTCCAGTAATGGCTGTCGAAAGTTGGATCACGGCTGATTAAAACTACTGATGCAGTAGCAAATATAACAGGAAGAAAAGCATTTGCAACGAGCAGTGTATTGATAAGTGCAGACTTACTGTTATCGGAAATGTGTAAAAGCATCCTGTTCCTGTATACTTGACAAAGCACAGCAGCGAACCGCCCTCTGATTCGAAACATCACGTACCACAGCACAACCGAGAAAGAGATGTAGATAAGGTAAGTATAATAACTTCTGTCTGAGCCTGCGCCGTAATCTATAGCTTCGTTGAGGCTTGCAAGTCCTACACTTAACAAGTACATTTGGCATATTAGCAACAGAGCAACCGACGACCGGGTAGCATATTTGTCTTGAGTCGTCTTTATCACGTTTATACCAATTATGGACAGCATTCTCCATAGATATCTGTCTTCCGTGAATTCTTTGAGATTATTCTCCTCCATGGTAACTGAGAATAGAAAAACTTCTATTGTTTGTTTAGGTGTTTACTCCAAAAAAAACACCAATAAAATTAGTTTATATAAATACAGTTCTTGAACAAATTTCACTATCTTTTTCTATCTGGCAAAATTCGCTCGTACTAGAATATAGATTGCTATTTTTTTAGTATTTAATTAAGTTGTATATTTACTAGGAGATAAATAAACTAAAATTAACAGATAAACATATCTATTACTAATACTAGAATAAAACAGTTTATATTACATCATAAATCGTTATCATGCTCTGCGATGTTTCTCTAAATAAAACACGCCAGTTTCAGCGTAACTTCAGCGACCAGAATATATTATGCTCCTGTTTTCCCGTCTCTAACCCATCCAATTTATTTTGTTGGGTGGTTTTGTAAACACAATTTCCTAAATTAATAAAATTGCATCAAACATTTTATGCTCTGCATGCTAAAAATGTCAATATTTCTATTAGAACTGTTACTCTAAGGACACTTGTTTCCCATTCAAAGAGAAAAAAAATCAATTATACATACAATTTTTTAGCATCAACCTAACAGTTTTATAGCATACATAAAATTGACAGCTGATTGCATCTATCCATTACATTGACAATTCTTCCATTAATAGCTGTCACTCACTGTAAAATATTCACGAGGAGACTTTCGATTTTGAGGACTAATCGAGTCGCACTAAATATTTAATTGAAATCTTAGATCGTTGAAACTATACTACTAACGTTATTACATGCAGGTTGTGTTGGCCTAGTGGTAAGCCAAATGATGGGAAAAGCTGAAGTTTTATTTGGACATCTATTTTGCGTAACGAGTTGCACAGACGATCTGTGGAAATCTGCTTGGAATTATTGTATTAACACAAAACCTAAGAGAAAATACTACACCTTTCGTGCTGAAAGTCTTAAAATAATAGTCATATCTCCAAAAGTTTCAAGATAAGAAAATATAAATCAGCCTGTTTGCTATCCTATCCCGGGCAGCCTATTCTCGCTGACGTAAATATTTGAAACTAAAAGCCTCTCCGCCAGTGCTCTTGACGGAAAGAGCCTGATTGCCAATAATAATAATAATAATAATAATAATAATAATAATAATAACTCTTGTTTTCATTTTACTTTGCTTGCTTCGATCTGCTTTCAGAAGCAGAACGATAACTGTTTGTCCAGATATTGAAAAGTTCCACATACATACACATATACTATATTCACCTTTACACAAATCTGCATACCGCAATATCAACAACAAGAGTTCGTGTTGAATCAAATATTTTCTCTCTAAATGGTTAAGATTTCTGAGCCATTTCCCCTACAAAAAGGCTATATGCTTTATAGTTTATTAATGTTTCTGTAATAGTGCTCTATATACTGTTAGAAAGTGCATTGGGTAAAGTGATGTACTTCATAATTTGTTATCGTGTGAACATGGAGCAGTATAAGCTGCAGTTTGTACTAGATGTAAGAATATGCCAAACTAAATATATAATAATGTACATAAAATAAAAAAAACTGACGAAGTCATTAACTTTTACAGATGATATATTATAGCTTTGAAAAAAAAATAGAAAATATAAGCCAGCAAGACCAATGTAAAAAGACCCTATTCAGGTTATCGAACAGCACTTCCCCCAAATGACGGTCGCTTTACAAACACTGTGGAGAAACACCATTCGGCCAAGCTGAATTTACCACCATTTGCCCCAACAGCAAGCTGCCAACTGTTGGGGTAAAATGCAGTTTCTTAACGATGGTCCCAAAAGTTATCATCAGCTGATATCGCTAGGAAGAAAATGCACTTCGATAGCCTGATGAATCTTCAATCGGGCTTGTTACTAGAAAATGAAAATCAATAGCACGCGGTCCGTATTTTCTAAATTGATCGTTGAAGTGGGTAGAAACAACAAGTCTTACATATAAAAAGCTTAACAACTCAAGCTTTGACGTCATCACAAGGCCTACGAAAACGATGTCATCACAATTTTATTTTCACAAAGTAAAACTATTTAATATTTCTTGTGAATGCTACAAACATTATAAATATCTAATAATAAATATTAAATTAAAAACCTTTATCATACAAATGATTCTTATGATCTATTTCCTTATCATATTATCTAATTAGTCATGGTTAAAAAACTGCCATTTGTTGTAAAATTAAATTTTTATCTCAAGTTATTAAAATTTTGTTATGCGTGAGTAAATTCACCAGAAATTTTTAATAGTTTTATTTTGTAAAAATTAAACTCATAAGTGTAGTCCTAGTAATGATGAATAATAACTTATGTACTACTTAAAAAAAAGTGCTTTAAAAATGTACTGTTTGCAAAAAGTGGCTATTTCCCCATTTTACTTCAAGATCCTAGACCTCAAAGTTTCCATTTCATATTGGAGATTAGCACTTCCAGTGCAGGCGCTCCATGAAACAATCCTCAGTCAGTCTGTCAGTCAGTACGCCCAGTGAGGACGTGAATGCTTGGTGACGTAGCAGTTGTTAGGCCTTCTTTATCTAGGAGGTATTGTTAGAAACATCAATTACAGTCCCTCGTCTGCTGTGTTTTAATTAGCTGAAAAAAAATGCACGCGAGGGGCTTCTATCAACGTTTCTACCCGCTTCAACGATCAATTGAGAAAATTCGGACCACGTTCTATGAATTTTCCTTTTTAAGAATCAGACCCGATAGAAGTTTCACGATATCCCCGGCCTGACTCGGTTTTTCTGCCAAGATTAACTTTCTGATTACAAGGTGTCTGTAAAAGAATGTCCCACTTTCGGAGAACAGTTTAATTTAGACTATAGACAAAAAATCGTACATCAAGCTGAAGGTAAACTAACCTAGTGTTTCTTACAAATGTTCAATATGTGCATCTATTGTTATACGGCACACACCCGACCTGAAGTCCGATTCTACTCACACTTTTGCTAGCAAGTCCGGATTATCGGAACTAATAGCCTCTTCAATTTTGCGTGACAACTCTGGGAAATCGTTAGGTATCGGTAGAACGTAGACAGAATATTTTATAAAACGTTATAGGAAAAAATCGATGGGGTAATGTCTTGTGAAGGTGGAGGCGAGCGAAAAAAAGCTCCGTCATTTCGAACATAATGATCAATCCAACGGTCAAAGACTTCAACATTCAGCCATTCTCGTGACAAAGGGAAGGGCTACACCCTGTTGCGAAGTATAGTTAACAGTTTCAAGCTTTACTAATTGGGTATAAAAGCATTATTTCAAGATATCTGATAAATGCTATACCCTGAGGAGTTGCTATTTTGCGTATGTGGTGGTTAGCTGCAAGCGATTAAACGACAGAGCAGCCCTCGCATGTGTGTTTATCTAAATCTGAGTTATCGTCCGCCTTCTTGCTGGTAGTTAAGTCGAGCGACGGCAACGGCTGCCCTTTTTTCAGCATTGGGAAAGGGTTGCGCCTCAAAGGGTTCAGTGTTTTACAAATGCAACTTGTACTTAAGTGTTTTACAAATGCAACTTAAACATTTTGTCCCACTGTGGTCTGGGCGCTCAACTCCATTCCCATAAGAACACGGCAAGTGAAGCAGCCTCCGGCTTGGCCAGTGCTAGGGGGGGGGTCAACTTCCTTTCGGCTCAACTGCTGTGGGACTGTGTACGCTAATAAGAGCTGGTGCACGTAAAATCCGTCGCGGCTCCAATGTCCTCCAAGTTGTTAAACGATACCTCTGGGGGTGCCGATTTCGGGGGGGTTGGTCCTCCCTCTGGAATTAGTTCAAAATTAGGGGATCCCGAGCTGAGTCGGACTTCCTCCCACTGGAGCTCATTAAAATAGAAGCCGCTCCTTCCGCTCATCACCTGCCTACATGGGGGATTTGGTACCGCCCCGCGATTGCCAGAGGGCATTAGCAACGACAACAAACATTTCGTTTTTAACCCTTTAACGCGCAGTGTTCCGCTCTGGGAACACCAAACTCTGACGTTTTGACTGTTACCAGTCACGAAGAATAGATTCGATTTCTATAAAAAAAAGTTGCGGGGGACATAACTCCACTAGAATCCTTTACTTTTTAGCACGTCATTTCCCGTAAAAAAATTGTCACGATTATTTTTAACAGCACTGACATCTGCTGAAAAATGGAAGAATGCGAGAACAGCTGGATATATTGCCCAATGCTGCGCACAGCCAGCTGTCGTCAAAAAAAGGGTCTCTATATCTGTGGCACGCGATGAACGTTTCGATCGTCCGCCCTCTTGCTGGTAGTTAAGTCGAGCGATGGCAACGTCTGCCCTTTTTTCAGCATTCGGAAAGGGTTGCGCCTCAAAGGGTTAAGCGAAGATAGCAGTTTTACAGCATTCTACCTCAGCTTCATTCCAATTAGCATTTCCCGTGTGCTAGTTTGAACCAGAACAAGTGTACCTCAGTCTCTGCTACAGAATAATTTTTGCTATGCCTCTTAGCCTCTTTTATTTCACAACCGTTCAAGAAATAAAATATTGATAGTCCTACACTATATCCAAAAACATCCACCAGCGTAACGTACATTATCTGCCTCTTTTGCGCATAGTAATTATTTTATGGTAATTATAGAGAGAATGGTGACATAAATTGTTACACACTAAAAATTAATCTCTCGGAAGTTTTTATCGATCCTGTAAGATAACACATATCGATGGAAATAATGACTCATAATAAGTAAATAAGAGATTTATTATAGTACTTTTCTTTTGATTCGGAGGAAAAACTTAAGCCAGGCAAGTTAACAATTCTTTTAAATGACTTTTATGGGGAAAAGAAAAGATAATTAGATACTACACAGAGCATTTCTCTTGCCCAAATAGCCATTTTTCAGAATCTTCCAGCACCTTAATAAATTAATCGTGAAATAGAGGAAAAGATTGTGTTTTGTAACCTCATCCTAGCAAAGTTTTTCAGCTTCTAAGAGTGATGAAAAACCTGAAGAAGCTTAAACTAATGTTTGAAAAGAGATAATTAGTTTTTTTCTTGAAAGGTAATTTGTTAAGTTTCTATGTACTTGTATATACAGGGTGCTCATAAAGGTGGTAACATGATTTAATTCTTGACTGAAAAAAGTTGAAAATGAGGTAAGAAAAAAGATTACTCTTGGATAAAACACTTGTTTTTTAAAAGTTACACTTTTTAAATTTGTATACAGCCCCGGTATTTCCAGTTGGTAAAATGTGCCCTGTGCGCTAATGGGGTGATGTACAAAATTTGAGTCTTATTTTCTAAAAAGTATCAGAGATAGGAAGATAAATATATGCTGACTTAAAACACTTTTCAATGGTTCTCGAAGGGAAAAAAAATCACGTCGAATGATCACATTTCAGGTCGTACAGAAATTACAAAAGAAAATATTTTTTTCACTCTAGCTTTCAAAGTTTAAATTCGAAATCATGTATAACTTCCGATCATCTTCGGTTATAGTTGATATGCATTAGTGTATGGGGCACATTCTACTAATTGGGATATTTTTACGGGGGTCGTATGCAAATTTAAAAAGTGTAAGTTTTTGAAAATTAACGGTAGGAAATTTTTCTTAACGTAACCTTTCTTCCTGCCTTATTCCGAACATTTTTTTTTCAATTTACATTGCACACTTAGCTCTAATAAATAAACAATTAAAGCATGTTACCGCCTTTTTGGTACCCATGTATAATAGACCATAATTTATGTGCATACATAAGATATTTGTGCGAACATAGCAGTAAATTTAAAAAATAATAATTCTACATCTACTAGAGTTTAATGCACTTTGGAAAGAAAAAAATTACCGTCAGAAGGATGTCTATTATTTTGACAGTCTCTCTGTCGAACATTGTCTCCCTATTTCATACATCACATGAAAACAGCTGAAATATAATAATATAATTTTGCAATCTGATAAATGGCATAATTTATTTATCCTAAATTCTAACTCTAGTCAATTGCTTTATTCTAATGTCATTTCTTCTCAAAATTAAGCTGGAAACACACTGGGGCTCGAATATGTCATACTTCGTAAAGAAAATTAAGTAAATGAGGCTACTTAATTTTCTAAAAGTACACTCCATTACTTAGCAAATAAATCCAGTGATAAATTTGATTTATCCCCTAAATCACTTCCTGAGTTATATTTCTTTGTCTTAGTATGTGCATTTCGCCGTAAACATCATTATTTTATGTGGAGTCTTTCAAGGGAAAAAAAAAAAAAACTGACTTTTGTTTTGACATTATATGGCTAATTTTATGTAATGTTAGTTTTATTCGATCGATCAAATTTCATTCATAACAAAACGGCTAAATACTGTGTAACGTTATGTTTAGTTCGTTCATCTATAAGATTGGTTTTAAAAGTGAGGCAACAAGTCCTTTAAGCAAAAATTTCGTTCCCGAAATCCAAGAGATACACAGACACAGCAAAATTTGATGCTGATTATATTTTTCAACATAGCCTCCATGAGCATCAAAGAATTTTTTCCATCTTGTTCCAATCTATCCAAAACACTGTTGAACAAATTGGGGCCCTGGTCATCATAGGCGTAGAGTTATATGGGCCCGTGGGGCTCGAGCCCCCCAATAAATTGTGAATAGGGGCTGAGCCCACCCAATAATTTACCACTAAATACAGAAAACTAATTTATACTAAATAAAAAAAAGTATTTCACGCCATTTACAAACGTTTAATAAAACCTATACTTGTACTTTTAAAAATTTTTTTCTTTTGATTTCAATCATGCTTTAGTATTCATCGTGACTCCACGTAACACACAATGTTACTATAAGCTGCCCTCGCCAGGCTCTGGTTAATTAAAATCAGATTATGCAATGTAAAGTATGAAATGAAGAAAAGTTCAGAGGTGTCTAAAATGCACTATCTCATCGAAAATGTTTTTTTTTTTTTCCTCCTTTGGATTTTTTACTTTGCTTCTATTTTTAACTTATAACATGGTAGAAAGATACTAACATGGATACTTACTTACCATACATAGGTGTAGAATTCTATGGACCCATAGAGCTCGAGCGCCTCCAATAATTTACACTTGTATATAGTAAGTCATAGCTGCCAACTACTACGAAATATAATTAACCACTTTTTGTAAACAGTATATTTTTTAATTATTTTTTTTTCAAAATAGTAACCAGCTCGCGCGCGCAGCACAAAAATTTTGCTATATTTTAAGCCTAAAAACATGTAGAAAAAGTGGATAATTATATTCCGTAGTAGTTGGCAGTTATGAGTAAGTTATATGTACGTGAATCAGTGGCGTAGCCAGAAATTTCTCATGAGGGGGGGGGGGGTTACGACTTCTGCAACTCACATATATGTATATTGGTGTATGATAAGGGAGTGAAGAATATACATTTTGTATGGCCAAAAATTCCTCATGGGGGGGTATGACCCCCCTAACCGCACCCCACCCCCCTTGGCTACACCGCTGACGTGAATATATGTGGTTGTGGGGCCCGGCCCCCCAATAATTTTGAAAGCTTTACGCTTATGCTGGTCACTGAACCATTTAACAATGGGATCCAGAAGTGCAGTATCGGTTTGGGAATGCTGTCCTCCCAGGTGCTTCTTCAACTGTTCCAAGAGATGGGAATCACTGGGGGCGATACCAGCGTTGTACGGAGGATGTTCCAATACTTTCCATCGGCTGCACTGCAGTCACCCAAGAGTAGCCGGGACCGTACGTGGGTGGGCGTGGTCATGCAACATGATGCTTCTACTACTTGACGATGAATTTCTGCTGGGGAGATTTTCTTTAATCACAAAAACTGTATTACAATTTTCATTTCAATACCTGATAACGTATCCGTGAGTGCCTCCATCTTTTCTATCTCAAATGTCGGAGTAATGCGACACTACTAACTCGAATCTAGTGGAATTTGATAACTATTGAAAAAACACTCAAAATACTGGTGTTAAACGATAAAGTAATTAAAAAACTTTGTAAAAAACACACATTAGAAGTAACTCTTTCCTTTTACTTCTTATGTGTGTTTTTTACAAAGTTTTTTAATTACTTTATTTGATAACTATGATCGTCTGTTGTACCTGGACATGGAATTTCATTCACTCGAGGAGCAGGTGCGTGCAACAGTGAGACCGCTTGCTGAGACCTCACTTTATGAACAATCTACGTATATTATACAATAAAAATGTAGCTATTTTGTCTGTAGTATAGGATTCAGATTCTCATAATATGGGAGGATATACAACTTTTGGAAGAGTCATTTCAAAAAGACCTATTTGTGTATCGCTTATAGATTCTTTGTTGATCACTAAAAAACCGACCGACGGTCCAGTATTGTGAATGGAGCAGTGAAAGTCTGCAAAACTTGAAACAAAGAAAAAGCGATTAAAGCTGACATTTTTACGAAAGATAATTTATGGCTTTAAAGCGGAAAAAATACAGTATGTCTAAAAAAGCATGTCACAGTTATAAATTTTAATTACATCAACTGTAAACGTTGTAAAGTATTACTTCTAGGTCGCATCTATCGCATCGCTGTGCCGGCACAGCCAGCTGCATCAAAAAAGGGCCTCTAGATCTGTGGCACGCGATGAACGTTTCGGTCGTCCGCCATCTTGCTGGTAGTTAAGTCGAGCGATGGCAACGGCTGCCCTTTTTCCAGCATTGGGCAATCTATCCAGCTGTTCTCGCATTCTTCCATTTTTCAGCAGATGTCAGTACTGTTAAAAATAATCGTGACTATTTTTTTACGGGAAATGACGTGCTAAAAAGTGAAGGATTCTCGTGGAGCTATGTCGACCGCAACTATTTTTATAGAAATCAAATCTATTCTTTGTGACTGGAGACAGTCAAAACGTCAGAGTTTGTTGTTCCCAGAGCGGGAACACTGCGCGTTAAAGATTTAAGTACTCATGGGAATGAAACTTAGTAAGGCAATAAAATAGATGAAAGAAGGATACAAACAACTTAAGTTGGTTATTTTATTTCTGAGTTTTGAAATAAATGTCTATAATAAGTTTATGAGAAATGTGCATTAGAAAACTGTTGGGAACTATCAGTTCGGGGCAGCACAGTGGCAGTGCTGTCAGTAAAGAAAATAACAAACTGCTATGAAAAGCAAGCTTTATTTAAAAGTATAAAATTAAAAAACATTATTCAGACTTAATGACAGGCTGCATAACATCACGATTACATCATCTGATGCTAGCAGGATTACATTGCTCTTATTTGCATCCATCTGCCGAAGTATAGAATGTACAGTAGTGACTCGTCTGTGAGCACGTGAATCCCAGAATTAAAAACTAAAACTACCCTAATAGCACATAACGTCACAATTAGGTCGCCGTGACGTTCCTGTGAGTCACATTGGTCGCAGTCACACTGGTGACCATATGTGACGTCAACTGGAAGTCACAGTGTGACTTGCCAGAGACAATAGCTTGTGACTTCTTTGTGACGTCAACGTGACGGATCGTGCGTGACGTCTTGCCAGATCTTGCGACTTTTCGCACTTTTTGCTACTTTTGAAAGCACCATGCAACTAAATTTTATGACTTTGCGATATTGCTAATTTCTTGCTACTTTTTTTGATTTTGTGAATTTTAAGTTATTTTGCGAATTTCTCAAAAAAAAAGTTTCTTTTAGTTTTAAATCAGTGAAACATTTAAGTCACAGTGCTGTGAATGTGACGGCGCTGTAACGTCGCATTGAATTCACTATGTCCTGCACAAATCACAGTGTGACTTCATGGTCACGTGACGCCGTGACGATGCCGCAGAAGGACATTAGACAGACAAGGTGATTTATTTGTGACTCATTTGCGACGTCTTGTGACTGTCTTTCACGTCGTATTTAGGTCACGGTGCTATTAGGGTAAACACATTAACAAAATAAATAAACAAATATATTAAGTACACAAAGTAAATAAAAAACTTTGTAAAAAACACACATAAGAAGTTATAGGTAAGAAGATACACACGTTTCGGTCAAAAATTGTTTTGACCTTCATCAGTCCAAGCCCTTCCTCGCACAGTTCCCTGTGTAACTGTGTTCCTTGCGACGAAGGGCTTGGACTGATGACGGTCAAAACAATTTTTGACCGAAACGTGCGTATCTTCTTACCTATAACTTGTTATGTGTATTTTTTACAAAGTTTTTTATTTACTTTATCGTTTAACACCAGTAATTTGAGTGTTTTTTACGATATTAAGTACGCGTCTAGATTTTTGTAAATTTGAAACACGAGTTTTTCTCTCCCCCCTTCCACCCCCACACCATTTTATAAATATGTTTAGCGTATCACAGCTAACGCACTGTATTTTAGATTACTACAGCCCACACAAAACCCTCGATCGCACGTGCGATCGAAGAAACGTCCTTCTAAACCGCTTTACGAGAACAGAAGCGGATAGAACTGCGGGAGAGATAAGGAGCTGCAGATATCATTCCGTTCGCACTTTTTCAGTGTGCGAACGGGGGATTTTCTCTTCCGAATTCTTCCTTGGTTTGTTATGTTCGGTTAGTTAGTCAATTTCTTCCCCTTTTCTTATTATTTTCTTTATTTTCATCATTTTTCAGAACTAGTATAAATAATTAAGATGTCAGTAAAATAAGTGTTTCGGAGCTAAAGCAATTACATTTTTCAACATTGTCTTGGGCAAGAAAAATTGAAATAAAATGACTCAAGCCAATACCTTTCCCAAAACTTAGCCAGTTGGCGAAATGTAAGACTAAAAGAATTTTTTTTTTTTTTTTCTTTTTAAGTTGCATGCATTGTTTTGCTTTTTCCTGAAAACGCAAATATATTTTAACTACTAGTTGCATCGTATCTGCATATTTAACTTTCGAAATTTGTTTTGTAAACGCCCATTTATATAACCTATGAGCCGCCACTGTGTCTAACAAACACTTAGAAATTTACTTATATGACACTCGCACAATACATAGGTAAAAGAAAAATGGACAAATGCTTCAAGGAAAAATTAATAAGAATTGAATACACCAATTTCTTCTTACCAAACAGACCGACTGGAGACCATCAGTCACCGAAGAGGCGAAAGTGAGCATAGCATACAAGATTTTTGTACCGTGCCAGGAAATCTGACAATACGCAGATTGACATAGCCAGACAACATTTGTACTATTTTTCTTTTAAAAAAGCTTAATATACATTTTAAAAAATATTCACTGTGCCTCCTTCTTTTATGTTGCGCTGCAAAATTAAAAAAAAAAAAAAATGTATTGAGGCTTCAACTGAACTTCTGTATATTTAATTAAACTGTCCGATGCAGTGGCGGATTAATGCAAGTTTGTCGGTGGGGGCGGTTAGTTAGAGGATTGACATATACATCCATTTTATGGAAGTAAAATAAGATCTTTTACATTAATTTCTTTTCTTCTCGGGGGGGGAGGCAGTCGCCTCCTCCGTCCCCCCCCTTTAATCCGCCCTTGGTCCGATGTTTTATAAAAATGTGAAGCCTTGCTCAGTTACGACGAACTAAGAGCTGTTTTTTAGAGGAGAAAAAACTTAGTTTTATGATTCTGCATTCTTTCCTTTATTCTTACATACAATTAATTAAAAAAAATCTTAAAACCAAACTTTTTAAACGCTGTTAAAAAAATTTGCCACCTACTTCGATAACGCTGGGTTAGTTTACGGCCATTTTCACTTATTCGCCATCTTTGTAACGTTTACCGACAAGGTGAAGTTTTATGCGCCTAAGGCGATAAAAATCGCTTGGAGCAAAATCGGGGTTGTACAGTGGATGATCTAAAACTTCCCAATTTAATGAGTAGATCAAATCCCAGATTTGGGCGATAGTTCAAAATTTCTTCGAAGAGAGTTTGAAAAGTTTAATTGTAACATACGAAAAACACGATTATGAGTAAAAATATAGACAAAGTAGGTTCAGAAAATAAATACATTTTCACAAAATTGCTTTTTTTTCTTCTTCATAAAAAAACAAACAATCAACTACGCTTGCTGATATACGTCCTTCGTAATATAGCTATCCAGAATATCACAGAATTTTCCATGTATACATACTCGGAGCTTTGAGAGAACCAGTTGAATCAATTCGTATGTGTCTGTAACTCCGGTCTAATTTTAACAAATCAGTACTCAGTTGAATATTTCTTTCAATCTCTTTCATAGGAATAGGGAGAATTAATTACAGTAGACCCTTGTTTATCCACTAACCACTTTTAATTTTGAAAAATTCAAAGATTACATATTTAATGAATTTTTAAATTAATAAATACGCATAAAGAGACTTAACGAAACTCTATAAATACTTTTAAAGTTTGCTGAGAAACCATTGAAATAAAATCCTTGGAATAATTAACAGATAAAAATTTTAAATTTTCTGAAACACAGTCCGAACTGCTTTTTGGAGCAAATGCACTATTAAAAAGAAAGAGGCAATCATTTTATTCTTTTTGTTCCATTAAGTGAAATGAAGCTATGAAAATAAATCATCAATCAATTTTTGAATCTTTTTTGATCAAAACCTTTCTTTTTCTATTTTTACCAAAGTTTCGGATAATTTGAATTTTCGGTTTTTTGAATAAGCAACGCTCCCAGTTACTTCAGACTAGCAAGTTTCAGTTAAAACTGTTTGATGCAGTCCGAATAATATTTTATTCAGATACAAACAAATGCACTGTTTTCACGAAGGAGGGGGTTGTTCCCCCTTTTTGTTGCTTTTGAGTAAGTGAAACGTGCGAGCTATCGAAATCAATCATAAATTAAATTATTCATTTTTTTGTCAGAAGCCTTTCTTTTACATCTTAATTATTGTAAAATAATGCAAACGAGAGAGAGGCGTGTCAACTATGGCGCACAATAGCACTTTGACCATCTCTTTTTGGCTGAATTTAAATACGGCGTTCGAGGAGTTATTTATGGACTATCAATTTTGGCGAAATTTAGCATACTACCTTTCCGTTCCACGATCATAACTTCGATTCATTTCGAATTTTCCTTTTTTCTTTTTCTTTTTTTTACCTGAATGGTTAACAATATTAACTCCGAAAAGGCACGCTTTGGGTCAGTCTGCCCAATATTTTCAAAACTGGTACACGACAATAGATTCAAAAATTCTAAACCAGATTATCAGAAAAGCTAACAATTTTTTATTTAACAAGGGGCCAAGGCCGCTAGACTCGCTACGCTCGCTTTTCGTATGAAGCATTCTGCCCCTAATAAAGCTTATTCGTAAATAAGGCATAATTTCAACAAACAAAACCCAGAGGTTGGATCAGATGGAATGTTACCGACCTACACATTGCTTGGTTCTTGCATGTTGCTCGGAACATAAAAATTTAAACTTTGCACTATTTTTAATTATGTGAAACCCATGGAACACCTTGCGTATTAGCCAATTATTGGCGAATTTTCATAATTTGGTGACTTGCGTATATGTATAGTTAATATTTAACTGTAAGAAAACAATACTTCGTATGTTTTCTTTGATAAAAACTACGAAACACCTAGGATAGCTTGTCACGAATGGCGACTTTTCATTATTTGGCGATTTTCACATGCTCACAACCTATAATTTCTGTTCATTTAAGGTTACCGGAAAACCGTTATCCATATTTTCATTTACATAATCGTTTGCAGATTGGCGTACTTAGCACCACGAATTATATCATCTCGCCGCTCTGGCAAATATCTGAAGTGTACTATAACTGCTATAATGGCACAGTTAACGCCACCCAATATGTCTGCTGGTAGCAAATACTCCAGCTGGACCGAACCGGCTTTAAAATAATCTGCATTTTAATTTTTTTCATTTTCAAGATATTGGGTTCTGACATTTTTGAATTCGCGGTTTAGATTCATTCTGCTTGGAAAGATACCATTTTGTCAGATCGTACCTAATGCCAAGATGGCGCTTTTAAAATAATTTACAATTAGTTATTCTGTTTTAGAAAAACGAATAATCGCTAATTCTAAACTCCTGTTTCTAAACGAGCTTACTATTTGAAAATTGTCAACTTTGTGTAACACATTTTGAGTTACTTATTTCATATGCTTTTTAATTTGGCGTAAAATGAATGTAATTCTACTTTATGTTTGACAATTTCACGTGATTCTACATAATTGGAATTGCTTTGTTGCAAAGGAATGAATGATTTTATGCCAAATCTGGCAACCATTATGTTTTATTTTTTCAGTTTTTTATTAATATCTACTAAAATAATTCGATTTTCGAAATTTAAATCAGCTTATCAGGTTCCTCGGAATTTTCCAAATCCGTGGACATGTTTTTCGAAATTCAAATCCCCACGGTTTAGGAGAAGATAGCCAAACAAGCTATTGACAGCGCCAGCAGCGGCCTTTACTTTTTTTTTAGAATAGAGAGAAACACGATTTATCAGAGAATTTTACCAGTATTGACCACACGCAAGGTTCACACATTGGATATTTGTGAAATAAAACTTGGGGCATTTCTTTCTCCAATAAAGTCACTTTTGTTGCTGTATTGGTAATAAATATTTTTTTATAAGCCCTCCAAACCCGGGAGGGAATTGTGACACACCCTGTATAACAGTGAAAGGAAAAAGGTGAAATGTTAGTTAATATACGGTTTATATCAAAAACAGACTAATCATGATGTCTCATAAAAGATCCATCTGATAGTATAGCTTCATTGCGAAGTGGTACGCTTTCTCATATAGACTACCTTCAACTGGTCATAGCAACTGCTATTATTTGCAAGCTAGGGGGCATTAGTTCTGATATCTCTCACTAGGTGTATGTCAGTGAAGCGAGGTTTTTAAAATGTGGTACCATTCATAGAGCTTTTTGGGCGTACCTTGTACCAGGTTAGTCCGAACTTATATTTATTCTATGAACAGAAAATTCGATAAATTCGTAGTACTTTTCTGATAATTTTAACACTTACATCATTGACATTTTATCGCACTCGCTTAAAAAATTATTAGAAACTTTTATGAGATTGTATTTTGTCTTGCCGTCATTGTGTCAAGCATAGAAACAAGGCACCTCAACTTTATAGAAGTATTGGAGTTATTGCTACAGTCCATTTAGTCTAATCAGAGCCGGCCTAAAGTTTGATAGGGGGTGCTGAAATGGGAAAAAAATATACAAAAATAACTTGCTAAAAACTAAAATTTTTATGTAATTTCGAATGCAAATTAGTCATTTGAATATGTTACTAACTTTAGTTAAACAAATAAAGTGTTGTTAAGAGATTTCTCTTTACAGAGGTACAGTTACAGTTCGCCTATCGAAGTACTGTGCTGTACCTATAATAGCCAGTTAAAAGAACTGTACAAGAATAAGTCATTAAAAAAAATATATGAAAGGACACTGAAAACATCAGGTATTGAGTTCTTACAGATTTCAGTATCGGAAACAAATTCTACTTTAGGCAGGGTTTTCTGTAAAAGCAAGAGGCGCCAAACTAATCCTTCTACACACAACATTTGGCTCTTAGGCTGGTACTGGGTCTAATGGTTAGGATACTTGGCCCTCGTCCAGGAGACCCAGGTTCGATTCCCGGCGGAGGAAGAGGAATTTCATGATGTAATGGCCAAGTTTTACAATAATCATACGAAACTTTTATAAAATGACTTCCTTTTTAGTTAGAAATAAAACTGGTGCTTCATTTGTAACGAAAAATTAAGTAAAAATATAATTTTTTAAAATAAAAGCTTTTTATTGTGGAGCCCTAAAAGGTATATAATAAAATGTATTCTCGAAAAGATATATATGAATGAAAGTTTCAAAACTAAGAAAACTTTTGAGGAAAAATATAGATATTTCACTTTTGCAAGAGATGAAAAATTTTAAAGCTTGTTAAAACCATTCGATACCAATATTCCACTTGATCTGTATTTGCTTGAAAGTCATTCATTTAGTCATTAATATCTGTATTGCAAAGGTATCGAATGCTTTTCAAAATATTTTGAACAATTAAAAATTTTTAACTCGTGCAAAAGTGAAATATCTAAATATTCACCAAAAGTTTTCTTAGTTTTGAAACTTTCATTCATTTCTAGCATATCTTTGCAAAAGTAATTTTTTATTTTATGTCTTTAATCGCTCCACTATAAAAAGCTTGTTCTTTTATTTAATTTTTATTTTTTAGTATTAAGTTTGTGCATTATTATATTACATCAAAAGAAATTCATTTACGATTCATGTTTTACCACGAGCTGGATACAATTTTAAGCAGGGTCCTGATGATCAAAATATAAATCATAGGTTCATATGATAATCTGGTATTTCGAAAATCATCTGCCGCAATTTGTTGCTATGGCAACAAGCATTCGTGACGTCATAAATCATTCTGCATTCTACCTATATGTAAAGACACCAGACAAAGGACTCATCGTTTCCCATACGCTCCTCAGAAATAGGTATTTTATGTTGATAACTACTTTTATCTATTCCGCAAAGTTTTCGAATTCCGCGGGATGTATATTTATGAAAAGTGCTCCAGATGTGCTCGAAATACTGAAAGAGAGTTTTCGGGAAGGAAATTGCGTCGCAAATTCTTTTATATTTTGAATATTCTGGAAGTAATGAACGTATGCTGAATTTGTTGAAATATATATATATATATTTCCACAAAAGAAAGTCTGTGAGGCTGATTTCAATCTTCCTTGAAATAGCTGAATGATTCAATGAATATGGACTAAAACCGAACGTGATAAACCTATAGTGTAGTTTGATGCTGGGTGATTCCCCTGTAACTCATGCTGCAGTTTTTTTTTTTTTTTTTTTGAGATCACCTTTTCAGAGTAATAAAAAACAAATTTATTTTCTTTCAACAAAATTAATGCTGGTTGCAAATTGTTTTCTTTTTTTCAATAAAACATTAAAAATCCTTAACTAGTACATTTTTTGAAATTTAATTAAAATTGCTTGGTAACTCATGCTACGAAAAACAAAAAGACACTGAATCATGGACAGAAAAGTTAAAGTTGTATTTCTGCTAAAATCCTACTTCTCAAATACATTAATCTTTATCAGTAGTTTGTATGTATCCTTCTTATCACAATATATCATTTAGTTTTGTATGGGATATTTTATAAAATCGGTTATTGAATTAAAATACTAAATGTGCGGTAAACTCAATGTACACGAATGTGTAACTCATGCTACAAACTACAACCAAAATCTTCCGATGTTTGACTTTGAAGTGTCGCCATTTTGATAAAAAGACACTTTTACACAAAATAAACTGTTGTCAATACATCTAAAACGATTCACTATAATTTTTCACACAATTTATTAAAAAATAAAAAACAATTTTTAGTGCTCATGTCCATGCATGTTTATATGGAATTGCCCTAATAGGGATTAATAAACTACAAGTCAAATAGTTAAGCTTCTTGAAATGGGTTTTTGGTCTTGTTTTGTGTTTCTAATAGTTAAGATCACTGTTAAAAAAAGTTCCTGAAATAAACGGTCATTGTCTGGCAGCAAAGCTGTCTGAAAAATATCGTCAATTTAGGAAATTATCGGAGAAAACGGTTAATTTCCGTTCACATGTTATCTTACGAAACGGTTTCTCTCCGTTATTTTCAGTCACAGAATCGGTTTTTTCCCCTTATTTTCAGGGAGGAAATTCTTTTTTTATCCCTATTAGAGAAAGGTATTTTTCGTTTTTCCTTATATCACAAAAAAGGATTTTAAGCATTATTTAAAATTATGGAATATGGTTTTGTAAGACAATTGATAGTTATTATGTCTTATTTTCTAATTAGCGACATTATTGGATAAAGCCGAGTACCTAGAGATCAAATGTTATCAAACTTGGTAATTGTGTAAAGGGGATCATGGAATTTACTATCGGCGGAAAAAAAGTTCAAAAATTCAACACCAAGGGCAAGGACGTATTTAAGGGTGGGGGCCAGCGTTCCGAACCCCCCCTCCCCCCGAAATGCTGATTTTTGTTTCTAAAATGATAATGATATAGTGTCCTTTCGAGAAAATGCTGCCTTTTTACCGTTTGGACCCCCTCCAAAATGTTTTTCAAGGGGGGATCGAACCCTGGAACCTCCCTTAAATATGTCCTTGCCCCTGTTTTTGAACATTTGAACATTTTCCCCACGGATAATAAATCCCTTGACCACCTTTAAACAACTACCAAGTTTGATAAAATTTTGTCCAGTAGTTTTCCTTTTCTGATCGTTTTAAAGGGGAACTTTAATTATAATCACCGTGTGCAGTTTTGTTTTTGCTCAGTCTAATTCAAAGTCTATTCAGTCTGCGAAATCGCACTTAACAATATCTATTTTATTATTTCAGACATGAAGACTGGCTTAAAATCACAGGTGTCCGTCCTTATTTAACTTTGGGTTATGATTTTTGGAAGAAGGCTTCTCTTAAACGGCATCTTAGGTGGGGGAAAAAAAAAAAAAAAAAACCATCTAAAATTTCATATCTGTGTCTGTACAGCAGACTACAGCAGACACCCTCATCTCCGGTCAGCGGACCGGTAGCAGTGCGTTTCACAAATGGAACCGGTCCGCCCAATAAGCATTAAATTATTTCCATTTTATTTACTGTTGTGTATTTCTCTCGACGCCGACCAGTACCAGTCCGTAAATCAAATGGTACAACAGTGCCGTCCAAGGAACACTAAATTATTTCCATTTTATTTTTTGTGGTGTATTTCTCTCGGGTTTAGACTTTGTCGGGTTTGTACTAATGTATACCTTTGTAACAGAAGAAATCTTATAACTATTTTAAATTAGTTTGTTGTTTATTAAACATTTCAAAATTATGAATTAAAATCGCAGTCAACTCTATATTGCCATTTCCCAAAGCTATCTGTGTGAACGGGTTTTCTGAAGTGAGCAATCAAAACAAAACGACTGGATTAACTGGGGATAAGCAACACATTTCGGCTGTCTTTGTTTCCTATTACCCCCAGATTCAACCGACTCGTTGCAAAGAAAAAAGCTCAGGGTTCTCATTGATTCAGCGTTCGAGCGAGTTAAAATGCATATTCATCTTTTGTGCTGCTGTATTTATTTTGAAGGCATGTTTAAATGCAATTAAAATAAAATTATTAAATTTAAACAAACTAAAATTTGAACAATCAATGCCCTCCCTTCCCCTTTTAGCGGGCCGCGGTAAAATAAGCAGACGTTGACCGGTCCGCGGTGATAGAAAGGTAGGAGAGCACTACTTTGCAGTGATCCCCAGCCTTTCTACCGCCTCGGACCGGTCAAAGTTTGATAGTTTTACCGCTGCCCTATGAAGGATAGGACGTCGATTGTTTATGTTTTAGATTGTTTTCAGTTAATAATTTAATAATTTTAATTCAATTGTATTTAAACATCCCTTCAAAACAAAATACAGTTACACAAAAAATGAATAGAAAGTGATTTAACATTTCAACATTTTAACACTAGAACGCCAAATCAATGAGAAACCTGAGCTTGCTTCTGCTACTGCAGGAAACCTCGCTTTACACAGATAGGCTGACGGAAATGGCAATAGGGATTTAAGTGACTGCAATTTTAATTCATAATCTTGACATGCATAATAGACAATGAACTAATAAAATCACTGAAAATAACTGGTGTTTAAAACATAAAATATTTTTTAAAACTTTATAAAATAACACTATATTGTTTATTTCAACGGCCAGACAGACAGCTGTTTCGAGCAGAATCTTATTTGTCCTTCGCCATTGACAGTCACCTGAAGATAAGATACCCGTTCCTATATTCAGGGGATTGTCCCTGAGGAAGGGCAAATAAGATTTTGCACGAAACAGCTGTCTTGTCTGGCCGTTGAAGTAAAATTGTCGTGTTATTTTATTATTTTATTATTAAGTTTTTTATTATCTTTAAAAATAAACTAATTTAAAATAATTACAAGTTTTCATTTTTAAGAAAGGTATAAATTAGCACAAAATCGGGAGAAATACACCACAGTGTGTAAAATGGAAAAAAAATATATGTTCCTTTGGGGGGCCGGTACCATTTCATCCACGGACCAGGGGTTCGGGACCACTGGTCTACAGTATTGGCTAATGTTGATGAAATAATCTGGAAATCTTCCCTCACTTAAGTAAAATTAAAAACCTAAGTAAAGAAGCTATCGTGCAAAACCAATAACTTCAGAAAACGTCTGCATCTGCATGGATGATACGAGTTTATCCTGTTTTGAATAATTCTGTGTTGGATACTCAGAGTCTAGAACTATTTTAACAAAAAAATTCCGTAGACGCCACAGAAATATCGCGGAGTGCTCAGAAAAGTTATTCACGTATTTTCTTACGTGTTGGATCTAGTTTTAAGCATTATGCTTAAGATGAAAATAGTATATATCATGCTTTACCATGATAATCTGTAGTTGAGGAATTTCGAAAATCATCTATTGTGATTCGTTGCCATGGCAGCTAGCACGAGTGAATCTATAAATTACGCTATGTTCTCCAGACCAAATATTTATCATTTCCTGTACCGTTACCCAGAATTTTAGTCTAATAACTATCTTTATATATTGTGCAAAGTTTTTCAGATTTACTGTGAGGTATATTTATGAAAAGTACGTCAGACATGTTCGAAATAATAAAAGGAAAATTTTGGAATTCATTTGCATAATTTTTTTTGTTAGTAATACGAATATTCAAAGTGATGCTGTGGTAGCGCGCTTGAGTTCAGATCATAAGGTTGCAAGTTCCAAATCACGTCCGAGTCAGTTTTTTTCATGTTCTATTTTTAAGGAGGGGATGTACTAAAGCTTGTACAAATGCATTCATTTTTTAAGTTCCCAACCATTGACATACACATCTGTTTATTTATAAAATGCTATAGAAATGATTTTGTTTAAAAAAAATGTATAGTGTACGACTAAAAAAAAAGGATACCGCTAAATAGCATCCGAGCCCCTTCCTTCATATGGCCCGGTGGCGCAAAGGTTGCACGTCTGACTCCAGATCAGAAGGTTGCGTGTTTAAATCACGTCCGGGTCAATTTTTTCATGCTCTATTTTTAAGGAGGGGGATGTAGTAAAGCTTGTATAAATGCAAGTTCCCAATCACTGACATACGCATCTGTTTATTTATAAAATGCTATAGAAATGATTTTGTTTTTAAAAAAAATGTATAGTGTGCGACTAAAAAAAAAGGATACCGGTAAATAGCATGCGAACCCCTTCCCTCACGTGTCCCGGTGGCGCAACGGTAGCGCGTCTGACTCCAGATCAGAAGGTTGCGTGTTCAAATCACGTCCGGGTCAGTTTTTTTCATGCTCTATTTTTAAGGAGGGGGATGTAGTAAAGCTTGTAGAAATGCATTCATTTTTTAAGTTCCCAATCACTGACATATGCATCTGTTTATTTATAAAATGCTATATATAGAAATGATTTTGTTTTTAAAAAAATGCATAGTGTGCGACAAAAAAGAAAAAAAAAAGGATACCGCTAAATAGCATGCGAACCCCTTCCCTCACGTGGCTCGGTGGCGCAACGGTAGCGCGTCTGACTCCAGATCAGAAGGTTGCGTGTTCAAATCACGTCCGGGTCAGTTTTTTTCATGCTCTATTTTTAAGGAGGGGAATGTAGTAAAGCTTGTACAAATGCATTCATTTTTTAAGTTCCCAATCACTGACATATGCATCTGTTTATTTATAAAATGCTATATATAGAAATGATTTTGTTTTAAAAAAATGCATAGTGTGCGACAAAAAAAAAAAAAAAAAAAAAAAAAAAAGGATACCGCTAAATAGCATGCGAATCCCTTCCCTCACGTGGCTCGGTGGCGCAACGGTAGCGCGTCTGACTCCAGATCAGAAGGTTGCGTGTTCAAATCACGTCCGGGTCAGCTTTTTTCTTGTTATATTTTTAAGGAGGGGATATAGTAAAGCTTGTACAAATGCATTAATTTTTTAACTTCCCAATCACTGACATACACATCTGTTTATTTATAAAATGCTATATAAATGTTTTGTTTGTTTAACATGCATTTCGGTTTGTGTGTTTGTCCCGAAGTCTCTTGTTAATCCATGTCAGAAGAATTGCCTCTATTGGGAGAGTGATGACAAGTCACTCTCCCTCATTTTTCAAGAAGTTCTTTAGGCTGTGTCCAGATTTCCCCCCATTTGAAAAGCATTGCATTCCGAATGATCTTGGAATAAACACGTTTTCTGAGGAAAACAAGGTACGTATTGTTTTTCTGATTTTGATATTTCATTTTAAAGTGTTTGAATATTTGTGGTAAATCAATCTCGGTGGCAATAGTTTCCTGAATCTTTCGTAAATAACAAATTTTTGAATCGTTTCATTTATGAATGCCTCATTCCTACATTAAAACATTTTTTAAAAACTAAATCTGATGCTAACGCATTGTAATTGATATTTCAAGTTTGTAATGCTTTAAAATATTATACACACTACACATTTTCACATGGATTGGTGGATAAAGGTAATAGGTAATGTTTAAAACTTCATAAGAGAAAATAGCTATATTGACATTGGCTGAGACAGTATTTCGCCAATGCGCGGTTGTTTGTTTACAAATAAAATACGGGAAACTAAATGCGTATATTGTAAATGTGTAAGTTAATGTTTTTATTATTTTTTTTATTTGCATTAATTTTAGTGTTCTGTGGATCAGATAGTTTATTTTTATTTAATTATAGTTACATGTGTGTGTGTACCATTTATCGTGACATGAATTGAAGTAACATTTGTCATTAGGTAACTAATTCCATCCCCCCTGAAAATACAAAATATTAATACAGCTTCTTTTTTTTTTTCATTACTAAATTTTGCCAATCGATGTACAGTAAGTAGATGCTATGATTTCAAATTTAAAGTAATTTTTATAATAATGTTCTTCCTCTAATCTTTTTTCTTTTTAATTGGGTGATTTTTTTTTCAGCAAAATGCCTGTGTGTTCCACATATAACTGTTCGAATCGAACCGAACAAGGTTTTATTATGAAAGCATTTCCCAGAAATGCAAATCTTCGGTCTGTTTGGACAAAAAAAGTAAAAAGAGAGAACTGGAAGACAACAAATTATTCTTTCTTATCTGAAGTAAGTAATAACCGAAATCTGTGTTTCATAATCAAATGAATGCGTAATATATATATATATATATATATATATATATATATATATATGTGTGTGTGTGTGTGTGTGTGTGTATATTAAGCATAATCACAAATATTTTCATTAAACTAAACGTCAACATTAATTAAGAAAAAATAATGTGAAAAATTTGTAATTATATAAGTTTTACTTTTCGAAAAAAAAAAGGATTTATAAAATTCATAATCGATGTATTAATTTTTATACTTTTCTGTGCCTGATCCGAGATAAGCAATAGAGGGCTTCGGTGCCCCCCCCCCCAAAAACAAACAAACAAACAAACAAACAGACTGTTCTAGGGAATATTTTACTTTATTGTACATTATATTTAAGTCAAAATAAGCTTTTATTTTTATTTATCCCCTTACAGAATAAAAATACATTGCTTAAGTGTAACATTTTGTTTTATATTCCCTACTTCAATTGTTTTTATTTATTTTCAATTTTAAGAAAAATTGATAAACACACTTTAATTTTTTATGAAGTTCAGATAAATCACACTTTGTTTAGCTTATTGTTATTTCACTTTAACTTTTATCTGATAGAATCATTTTTATTAACTGTTAAAGATATTTTTTGCGCTGATGTGGTTTTTTATTGAATAACTTAATTAAATTTGTGCAGAAAAATTATAACAGCATGACCATTAGTATTAAATGCCGTAGTTTAAGTATGAAAGTTACATGTGATCGTGTGAAGTCACTCAATATTTTAATAATTTTAAATTACTTTAAGTAATATAAAAACATTAGCTTTTTATGTGAACGAATAAAAATTCTAGTTTTGTGAAAAATAAAATAAATAAATAAAAGTATCTTAAACGTGCAGCGAATTTTACAATACTTTTTAAATAAGGGCCCCCACTGTGGCCGAGTGGATAAGTCATTCAAAATGATAGACGGCTGAAGTGTGAAGGTCCCGGGTTCGTACCCAATGGCGTGTCTGTCGATCTAACGGTCAGGAGTTTTGGGCGGTTTTCTCCAGATGTAATGTAAGTACGCGTTAGAAACCCTTAGAAAGTCCTCCGATGTTAGCACTCCCCCCATCCTAGGCAGATTGACCTAGAGTAGCGTTGCCATAACAAAACAAAACAAAACTTTTCAAATGCGCAGAATGAAAATATAAAGTATATAAAGTATGAAATATAAAAATGATTTATGCATAAATTTAATTGCTAGATGCTATGCTGTATTATTTCCATATTTACTTTTGAACTCTATTTTTCCGATGATTAAGCTTTCTTTTTCTTCTTTGGTGATAATTTTTTCTTAACTATCCGTTGTCAGTAAATTTAACGGTAGTAAATAGCCTTTTTTTTTTTTCTTTAGATGCACTTTGATCAGTGGAAAGTTGTTGAAGAAGGTAAAAATCGGAAATTGAAAAGAACTGCTATCAATTCTATATTTTCCCATTTGCCAATGCAACGAAAAAGAAAAGCACCGTTAGAGGAATTCTCCAAACAAAAGCATAAAACGGGCTGATATACACAGCAATAGTCTCAGTCGATAGGATCTTCAAGAAATCAATTAGGAATTATAGTAAACAAAGCTCTAGAAAAAATCAATATTTGGTCAATAAGCAATAATCTAGCAATATCAATATCAAAATGCATATCAATAACAACAGGAAAACCGGAACAACTCCAAAGGCAACCATATCGTAAAATAGGGAAAGTCTATAATCCCTTATGATACAAAATTTAAATATCTAAGCGTCATACTAGATAATGAACTATCATCGATTTCCCACTTAAAACATATAAATAACAAAACAGACAAAACGATCCAACAATTATTCAAGTTTTCATCATCAAACACAGGAGTACCAAAACAGATCTTGAAGATATCAAGATCAATGAAGCCACTTTGGAAAGAATTATAGTCTATGCTTCATCTTGTTGGTACCCATACCTAAACCATAACGGAAAGAGATTACTTGAATCAATACAGCGAAAATGCATTCCTTTAATAACCAGAACATACAAAAAATCGTCGATACATACTTTACAAGTGTTATCCGGCATAATAGGTGTTATCGGGCATAACATATATAAAGAAAACAGCTATAGATTCATTGATCAGCCCAATAAAATTACATGATTAAGAATGAACGAACATAAGCATATTTGCAGATGGCTCAAAATCTCAACATGGCTATGGCGCAGCGTTATGTGTTTTATTAAAAAAGGAATTCAAATACATATGCAAAGTACAAACACCGTACACCAAGCAGAACTCCTCGCTATTTATTATGCAATTGAGTGGTTTAAAAATTCAATAAATGATTCAGCTTTGATTTTAACAGATAGTCAATCTAGCATCTCAATAACATAACTACCAATACAATAGCCCATAAAATCTTACATAAACTAACTAACCTAAACAAAACCATCTACTTAAAATGGATCAAAGCACATGCAAATATTGTAGGTAACAAACTAGCGGACGGACTGACCTAACAAGCATCACTTAATATTAGTAATCCAAATAATAGTCAAATTCCTAAGTTTTTGCAAATACATACAATCAGTCTTTTCCATCCCCGTCTGTTATCAAGTTTGAAATATATGTTAAAATTAGATAAAATTAGTAATTGGCAATCCAAATAGGATCAACCAGAAAAAGGAAGATTTACATACAATTACTTTAAAACAGTATCTGTAGATTTATTACTCGAACATAGAAATTTCTGCATATTTTTTACAAATCATGACCCCTTTCCATAATATTCTTCACACATGAGAAATCACAAACAGCTAACTGTATGTGCAATAATTTTGGAAATTCAGTCCATTACTTTACAGTATGCCCATTTACAAAGAATTATCATATTAAGAAGTCTCCCTCCCAAAATGACGAAACTTGGGCAAAATGTATATTAAAGAACCATCATTTACTTGATAAAATAATTATGGTAATATCAGAAATAGAAAATAATCAAGCTAAAGATATACCCATAATTTCAATAAGATTAACACATCCGGTTAGTGACTCTGATTCAGACTAATCATATATATTTTTTCTTTACAATTTATAATACACTTCAAAAGATAAGAGTTAGTTTCGTACTATATAATTTCAACATCTTCAAAAATTCATATTTTTGAATTTATTCTAAAGTTAAGAAAATATTCTAAAAATTTATTCTATTTAATTAATTGTTTTCTTCTGTTCTAAAGGTGATTTTATGAATTTATTAATAACGTAAAAAAAGGGTTTTATTTTTTCTCTACTTAAAAATTTATTAATATATCTAATTTATTTTAAGTTGCACGTAAAAGAAGCGGTCTTTATAATTTTTTACTGCTCCAAAATGTATGTATGTATGTATATATATATATATATGTATAACTCGTTTTATTTCTTCTGTTAGTTTCCTTATCAAAAGTTTGTTTCTTTATTTCTGTCACTGTAAATGTAAAAATTGTAAAGAAAGCAAAATAACTGAAAAAAAAAATGTTAATGGTTTTACACAGTTTGTTGCCGGAATGGTGGCATAGGTGGGTAGAAAAAATCCTTCCTTTGAGAGTAATATATAAAGCCTTAAACTTAATAGGTAGACTACTCTCAAAGGTAATATTGTAATATTGTAATATCGCATGTAGATCAACAAATTTCCATTGCATTCTTCTAGTTTTCAGCAGATGCCAGTTCTGTTAAAAGTAATCCTGGCAACTTTCACAAATAATCGACAATTTTTACGGGAAACGATGAGCTAAAACGTAAAGCATTCTCGTGTAACTATGCCACCCTCAAGTATTTTTATTGAAATAAAATTTATTCTTCGTGACTGACAACAGTCAAAACGTCAGAGTTTTGGATCCTCAGGGCGAGGACACCGGGCGTTAAAGGGTTAACAAAACCTCCTCTTTGCCTTTTAAATTACATTAATTTTTATTCGAAAATTAGAGCAGTTTAATAATTATAAACATTATAAAAAATCAACTAAGCAATCAACTAATCAATAAAAAAATAAACTCTTCTTCATGCTCAAAATATTGAGAGTGAAGACATGATAAACATCAAATATGAACGCAAATGACAAATGGTAAAAAGAAAAGTCATGTTTATGACATTTTTAAAAAAATTTTTGAATAAAATTTATTATTTTATTATCATAATTACTATTATTTGCCTGGACATTTTATTGAAAAGAAGCCCATTTCTTAACAACAGCAACAAAAATAGTAATATATTTTATAGTCAAAAAAAAAAAAATCATATTTTTGTTAATCTCTTTTTCATTTAGATTTTTTGATAAGGCCCTAACATTTTTATAATATATTTATGGAATTATATGCCAGAAATTTTATCTCACCGAAGTTAATTTTATTCTAAAGGAAAGGAAAATCTTCCTCCAATATAGAAAATCACACGGCACCTTAATGAATTGCTTTTCAAAATTTATAACTTTATCAACTAAAGCACACAGTAATCAAATATGCATAACATTTTCATTATCGCCTTAAAAAGTTTCCAACACTCAAGATTATGTTAATTAATGCTATAGAAACGATATCAACTCGCTGATTAGGGATCAGACTGGAATATACTGCGTTCTTCTTTGTTGTTATCCTCTTTTCTATTACCTTAATTAGAATGACAAAGTCATTTCTCAAACTCAAGTTTTAAAGTTCGAATTACCTGAAAGTTCAGAATTATCTGAAATCAGACAGCGCACATACTAAATTATCCGGGTAGAATATGTGATTACGATTTTAATTAAGGCTTAATTTTGATAAAAATTCAACACTTTCAAGACAGTCAGTGATATATGCTATTGCAATTCAAAGTCGAGGTAATTTTGCCAAATCGGTAAAGGATATTAATAATCAAAATAAATTTTAAAAAAATATGTAGCTGATTCTTTTTGAATTAAAGTTATTAATTATTTATACACCGATAGGTAAATAAGCTACAGTGAGCACTTATTAATGAACATTTCTTTCTTTTAGGCTACTGATATTGTTGATGATTCTTTATAACAAAGACAAGGAATGCAAAACACTGCAAATTTTAATAATTTACAAAATATGTTTTAATTTCTTTCATCACTTTCATATTTAATCTAATTGCTTCTTTTTTCTCGCTTGGTGTACAGTTAATTTTGTATTAAAACACGCCAACTTGCAATTCTAAGTGTATTTCGCTTTTGATTTACATTGCAGATTTTTTACTGTCTTATAACTTCCGCATCCGAAATCGTCCTCATATGATGTCACGCTTCTATAGGAGGGCGGGGGGGTGTCGTGAAATTGTGAAGCTTTCTAACAATGGGGAGGGAGGGGGGTGACAAGAAGTCTGACATCACACATTTTTGTTAAAACAGAAACATTTAAAATCAGTAGAAGTTATTTTGAAATTACCAGAATTTGAGGGTATTTTGTTTTTCATGGGGTTGAAACGACTTTGTTATTTTGAAATTACCAGAATTTGAGAGTATTTTGTTTTTCATGGGGTTGAAACGACTTTGTTATTTTGAAATTACCAGAATTTGAGAGTATTTTGTTTTTCATGGGGTTGAAACGACTTTGTTATTTTGAAATTACCAGAATTTTTATATTTATAGGGGAAGGGTGAGCTAAATGGGGTTGTAGGACAAAACGGGGTAGTTGATTTTCTTGCTTATCAAGTACTGTCATCCCTACGTCATTGCTTCAGGCTGTGCATAAGATGTTCATTTTTCATCCACGTGGGATACTGCATGTTAACCCTTTGAGGCGCAACCCTTTCCCAATGCTGAAAAAAGGGCAGCCATTGTCATCGCTCGACTTAACTACCAGCAAGATGGCGGACGATCGAAACGTTCATCGCGTGCCACAGATCGGCTCTGGGCACACCCAGCTGCGTCAAAAGAGGGTCTCTAGATCTGTGGCACGCGATGAGCGTTTCGATCGTGCGCCATCTTGCTGGTAGTTAAGTCGAGCGATGGCAACGGCTGCCCTTTTTTCAGCATTGGGCAATCTATCCAGCTGTTCTCGCATTCTTCCATTTTTCAGCAGATGTCAGTGCTGTTAAAAGTAATCGTGACCATTTTTTTACGGGAAATGACGTGCTAAAAAGTAAAGGATTCTCGTGGAGCTATGTCAGCCGCAACTATTTTTACAAAAATCAAATATGTTCTTCGTGACTGGCAACAGTCAAAACGTGAGAGTTTGGTGTTCCCAGAGCGGGAACACTGCGTGTTAAAGGGCTAAATCACAGACAGGTACTGTCCTAAGATATATTACTTTTTTCATACCCTGATGTAAGGTAAGTGCAATGTTAGGATTTTTTTTTTTTCTTAAGGTTCGCATGCAGATACTAATGTGACAGTTTACGCTTGTTAAAAGGCATGTTCCTTAAGTAAATTGCATGAAAAAAAAAAAAAATAGAAATATATTCAGTAGGAATTTTTAGTTAGGGCTACTTGTTTTCAATGCCTGCTTGTAAGACAAAACGGTGTATTTCGAGGCGATGCTAAATGGTGTCCTTGTCTAGGCTTGTGACGAGCAGCAAAAAAAAAAAAAGAAAAACACCTCGAATGTCGGACAGTTCACAAACTAGAATACGTCGCGTTGCTACTCTACCATTAGACGACACATCGTCAAACACAGATGATGTAGATGTTGCATGCTTGTACTGTAGCGATTTAATGCAGTATCAGCACACGGTTAAGGGCAGATCAAGTGCAATGCGTGTAATGAAGGGGTTCATGATGGCGATAGGACGACAGGGATGATAAGTTTTCATGTGAACTGCGTACTAAGTGAATCGCGTTGTATGCGATCTGTGCAGTACCCCATTTTACCCTATCCTATAGGTCAAAACGGGGTAGTTTGCAGCTTTATATATATTGAGATACAGATGCCAAAGTATGCAGCGTATTTCATATTTCAATACTGCAGAGTAACAACTAAGATTGTAAAACTCAAATTAATATTGCTTATTTAATTTATTTCCATTTTTCACGGAGTTGTTGGCCAGGATAACCTTAAGTACCCAATTTTCCCCACCCTTCCACGGATTTGCATTTAGAACAGTCATCGACGTGTTATAAAAGAGCTAAACGAAATTTGCCAATAAGATGGCGCTGTTAGTCGTAATCATTAATTTTATGTTCTGTGCATGCGTGCGTTAGTCGTAGACAGCATCATGATTCGGCGCTAGAGGGTGCTTATGTAGGTGACCATTAAAAGGCAACGAGCCGCTCACGAACGACTCACGGTTGTCGATGATCCTCCTGTACCCAAATCCGTGATCAGTTCTTTTCTTTTAGGGAAAAAAAAAAAAAAAAAAAAAAGAAAGGAAAACATTCAGGATTGGGTTTAAGAAAGTAGTAGAAGTAGAAATTATTCGCTTAAAAGAAAATTAGGCTCAATTTTTTAAACACAAAGTTTACTGTAAAACACGATCTATAATGTAGTGTTTTGTTTCTGAATTGCAAGTGCATGTTTATGTAGTATAGCGTGACATGTGGCAAGAGACGGTGAGTATGTGGGTGTGTGTGTGTGTGGGGGGGGGGTATGATAAAGTGTGACACTTGTGAGAAAAGGGGTCTGAAATTTTAATAAAAAGTGTGACATCATTTGCGGATTCGTTCATGTGAAGAATATTCATTAGATAATTTTTTTTTACAGTTGCATCATTAGCGTTACGCATACGGATAACGAGTTATCCAGAGTTCTGATATTTAGAGTATTGTAGTATTTAGAAAATTATTAATTCTGGAACTTATTTCTTTTTTCTTTTCTATTTCGAGAAGATTCTCGCCTAAATTCAGAGGATATCAGTCGTAACATGATTACTTGGGTAGGGGAAGTTGGGGTACAATGAAACATACTATCTAAAATCAGTAGGATTTGTCATAGAAAGTTACAACCCACACACCTATTATACAAATATAAGTTCCAGTTACTGATGGAATTTGGAGACAACCGCATTTTTACAACAAGAGCTAAGAAAATTATTGGATTTTCAGGATTGGAAGTAAGTTTCATTACTGAAAGAAATTTTGATTTACTTTCCTGTTCTCATATGTATAATTGTTTATTTTTCAAATATTGTATTCCCAATGTTATTAGTATTCACACTTCCAGAGCCAGAATTAAAAAAATAAATTTATGAAATAGTAAAAATTTATTTATTCTGTAGCTTCATTACGGGGTACAATGAAACACTTGTAGATGGGGTACAATGAAGCATGTTTCATTCAACCCCGGGTGAATGTATTCACTTAAAATAAAGATGCTACTATTAAATATTTAGATTGAGATCTCCATAGAGTACATAAAAACACTTTCAAAAAGAAAGAGGAAACATCAGTGCCAAACGGTAGTCATTGATGTTGTCACTTCTTGATCACCTATTTTTTTAAAAACATACAAATTCAAACTTATTTTTCTTAATGTTACGACATGTGATTATTTTTTGATCGTAAAGTTTTTGATTTTTCTTGCTACTTTTGGTTAAAGTTATTTTACTGAAGATATGATTGGTCGTTGGTTATTGGTTGGATTTCATCTATTGTAAGTTTAGCTATTTTACATTGCATTTAGTTTGAAAAAATAACAAGCAATTCAATTGAAAATCTTAATCCTATTACTAAAAAATTCGCAAGATTCCATAAATTTATAATTTATATATGCAACACACAAGACGCATAACGAAACATTTTATGCAATTTTAAATTTAATAAAATATTATTTATACTATTCTTTATTCATAAGTATTTAACATTCTTATATTACTGGGAGATTAAAATTCCAGCATGCACGTAAATGTTACTTAGAATTTTACTGTCTAATTCACATTAAATTATCGACAAGTTGCGTTTAAATACAAAAGAATTTAATGTTTAGTTAACTCCAGGAAGCACACTAATCCATTTAAAATCATTTATTGAAATTTTGAATGAATGCAAACAATTTTAATTAAAATTGGTAATCACTCTCCTGAACTGCTGAAATTGAATTCTTTTGAAGAAATATTTCGAAATTACAAACTACACGTGAGTTAATTAAACAGTAGAACAGTAAAATTTATCATATGGAATAGTAATTATAACAGAGAAACTACGTGTTTGCTAATTACGTGCTTGCTTTTTATTGAAATTACATAAATATTTGAATTCTGACTCTTAGTTTGGATGGAATGGTAATTAAATAAAGTATTTCAACCATTGACGAACAGCGAGTCGGTCAGATATAATAAATAATTTATTGGTTCAGTATCATATATATGTTTTCATTTCGGGGGAGCCTGATCAGGTATTTTAATATTTTTTGTTACTAGAGTTAATATAAATATTAAAATAGCAATTTTTTAATAATTGCCTTGTATTTCCGGAGAGGCCAGGGCCCCGTCTTCCCTCATGAGCTTGCGGTAAGTAGATAAGTGCTCCGATTTTCTGCACGAAGAGAATAGTTTTTATTTATTTATTTTTTTTTTTAACGTAAGCTTTTATAAGACATAATCTTCAAATTGCGAAGTTTCAAAAATGTTAGATAGAATATCGAGTGATTTTCGAAAAATCCACTTAAAAAGGTTTGCCAGTACGATATTGAGATTACTCCGTCAAAGACGTATATTTTCTTACGACCAAACTGGATGGATCACGATGATCAAAGGAGATAAGGAGCAGTTCAAACCTTCTGTCACGAAAACGAGTCGAAGACCATTTATAGAACATCTCCGAATCCTTTAGGACATTCTATAATCTTCTAGTAACGAAGCAGCTTCACAAAACATGCCAAGGAGCGAACTGCTTGACAAAGTTTGGTTTGATGGTAACATAAATCATACAAGTTTATAATAGAGAAAGAACATCTTATATATCGAAATTTTGGAAGATTAAATTTTATAATTCTCTAAGTTTGCATACATTTTTTTTTTCAAACAATGTACCAAAACATTGAAAAATCGGTTAGTATAAAATGTTATTGCAATTTTAAAATCTCAATTGTATAGATATTATCAAAGTATGACCATTCAAAATTTCAGTCCAGTTGAAATTTTTTTGTTTGGCAATGTAAACAACATGCAGGAACCGCTGTAATTTTATATAAGAAGACATTTTTCAAAATAAAAATACATATTGTCAACTTAAACAATAAAAGTTATAATTGCTTTTATTTGTCGATGTATTCTCTTTCGTGTAGATAAAGTAACATAAGCTTATAATCAAAGAAAAAATGTTCTTTTTAAAATAACACCGATGGAAAGTACACTGAATCAAAACTTTGACGATTTTAATCATTTGTTTTTGGCATGGGAATGATCTAACAGGCACTACATGGTACCCAGACTTTACTCAATGAAAGAAAACAAAATTTTAATGCAATTTAAATTTATGTTTAAAACTTTCTAACAAAGACATTCATGATATTCCACTTTTAAATTTAGTACATTCGATATGTACTTTAGTATATCTAGAAATAATTGAACTCTGAATTTTAAACTGTACTGAATCAAAATATAGACATACATTAATCATACATTTTAGGCATGGGGAGTTCCATATATAAGGTGGTACCCAGACTTAACATAAACAAATAACTCAATAAACTTAAACAAATTTTTAATACATCTTTATATTATTTTTTAAACTTCCTTTCAAAGACATTACCGATTTTTTTGAAAAAAAGCATCGATACATTCGGTATACTCTTTAGAGTAACTAGAAATATATAAAGAGGATTTTAAACCAGACAGGCTAAAGTTCATCAAAAAAAGAGTACGCAACTTTAAATGATTCAGAAAATTGACAAATGTGCTTATTTAACTGCACTGTCAGGCAAAATGGGCATGATTTTCAGAATATAGGGTATTCAATCTGAAATTTGACTTTAGTATGCTTTCTTTAGGTAAAAATCTAAATAGTTATTATCATATTAATGTTTTCTAAGTTAACTAGTTTAATTAGTTCTTGTAAAGAAGTCAGAAAGGAAATTTAAATTAGTAAAAATTAGTCATAAAAAGCCATCAAAGAGAACAATCCTTGAAAAGAATAACACGAGAAATGGATGTGAAGAAATGCGCATTTAATAGACACAGTCTCCACAATTAATAAAAATACTGAGCAAGTATTGTGTAGTAGAACAATTTAATTTTAGAGCTATCGAAATATTGCGAAATTCACACTTACTTTTAATTCGTTAACCTACTGAATGTTAAAAATCTACAGAATATTGATTTATTTAATAATTTTAATTAAGTTTAAAATAATTTTAACCCATTTGTGCCTGGATATTTTTGCAACTTTCTTCGATTTTTTACTAATAACAGAAATAATAGATAAATATCTGATGTCAACTTCTTGAACAAGGGATGATTTCTTTTAAAATCATTATGCATAAACATCGAAATATCAACATCCTACTGGGTCATGTTAAAATATTTTGTAGAGTTGAGGCTCAATACTTATGAATAAAGGCTAGGAAAAATAAATAACGTTTTCGACTAATAGCGAAAATGCCGTCCCAAAAAAGGGACACTAGGCACAACTTGGGTTAAAATAATATTATATATATTTTTCTGAATAAAAAGTTAAATTACATTAAAGTAATCTATAAATCATTGATCATAAGATATTTTAAGTACATGATCTATTTATACATACATGCCAGAGAGTAAAATAACAGTGTTTGGAAAACATACATTAATTTAATAAATAAACAGTCTGGTATAAAAAATATCCTACAGTATAATCTACTTATCTAACTAAAAAAATTGAATTTACAAGAGCCTAACATGAATTCAGGAAATACTATAAGTTCGTAACGTTCGAAACTCGACAAATGAGATCTTACAACATTGTAGACCAAAATGGGAACCTGTCATACGTAGTCGGCGCACTCTTCATTCGTCTTCTTGCAGAAGGCTTACGAGCAGACTACGAAATCCTTCCAAATCCGGACATAATGTCCGGAAATGGGAAGAAAAAGCCCGATGGCAACTGGTCTGGTATGATCGGCATGATCCAGCGTTCAGAAGGGCACATACTAGTACCTACACCCGACGGTGACTGAAGAGAGATAAGCCGCGGTCAAATTCATATACCCGCATATGTTTTCACATGTAACTTTCATGACAGAATTGCCTGAATACCTTTCGAAGAATATGGCGATGTCCTACCCCCTTTTCGAGATGTGGATTTTTGTTGGAACGTGCTTGATCCCGGTGGCACTAACATTCTATTTTCTGTAAAGGAAGAGTGTGAGTTTCCAGAGGATTCTGATGCACACGTATGTCAGACTGCTGCAGCAGTCTTTCGACATCAGGATGGGAAGAAACCGTGTCAGGCTGCTTTTGCTGACATGGGCCTGGGGAGTGTTGGTCATCAGCTACGGTTACAACGCTGCGACTGCTGTCCCATCTGTCTTTTTCGGAATTGACTGAGAATCGCGATATTCCGGAGTTGTCCAAAGCTTCAGCGGCACTTTAAGTGAAGTGCTACGTAACGAGAGGAAGCTACTTGACTCAAAGATTTCTGGAATCAGATATGAAATCTTGGCGAGAAATCGGAGCTTACATCTTGACGCACGGAAAAGGAAGACAAGAGATTCAGATTTCTGGAGGCGAAGCTGAAGAGCGCTTTCATCGGTTCAAAATGTGGAATATCTGAATATGACAGAGGATATTTTATTTCTGACGATGCTTTTTGCTCCGATAGGTTTGCTTTTCCGTATTCAGAAAAGTTTTGCTGTCCCGAAATATTAAGCAAAGTTGTATTGAGACTTTTCGAGGCCGGGATAACTAAATGTTATACGGAGAGGAAATTTTTCTTCTGACTTCCAGGTGAAACTGTTGACGACTATGTGCCTGAAGCAACCCGCCAAATTAGTTTGGATGATATCGCTGGAGCTTTCTATATACAGATATTATTCGTTGAAAACTGAAGGATAAATTAGAATTAAATAGTTTATAAAGAATAGTGTTTTCTCTAAAGGCGTGCGACAGTGGGTTACTTGACAAGTTTTACACAGAGCATCATTTCCTCTTTAGAATCTAGAAAATTACACCTTCGGCACATATTTGCCAAGATCAACACACGTTTCCTATTATGTTTCAGGAGCTATGTGTGTTTTTATATCTATATGATTTTGCTATAACTTGTCGGAAGAGCATTTAGAAAAAATTAGATTCAACTGAAAAAATTCATGCCATTGATCCCATGCTTCAGAAGTTAATAATTAGATCGCGGATTATATGCACTTAAAATTTGACAAAATATGCATGCAAGTATGCATAAAAAAATCTTAAAATATGCACTAAAAATTTAAAAATATGCACTAAAAATCTAAAAACATGCACTAAAAATCTAAAAATAAGCACCAAATAACTGAAGAAATATACTCATATTAACAGAAAATAAAAACGTATTTACTTGTAAAAGTATTTTTATCACTTACCTTGCGAATTTGATACAGTTTTTCCTCTCTTTGAAACTCGAAAAACATCATGCAAGACAGAATAATTAATAACGAAGACTGTTTATGGGTTAAAGCAGAATCAACTTTTATTCACAATCTTACCGATATGAAATATGAATTAAAACTGTTTTCAGAATGTTTGTTACAGTACACAACTAAGTGTTTTTCTAAATTTTCAATAGTAAGACTTTGTCTTTTATCATCTGAAATCCTTTCATATGCTGAAAATGTTCTTTCAACATCAACGTATGTCACTGGACAGTACTTATAATATTTCGCTTTGTATTGTTCTACTTTTTCCGGTAATTCCCATCCCTCACCATTAATAAAATTATTTATTTCATTCACTACCAAAAATCCTGAATTTTTATTTAAAATAAAATTCAATTTCTCACTGATTCTTTCTCCTAATGACTCTGGAATCTTACCAACGCATTCCTGTACTTTTACAACTTGACGTATTGCACCACTGAGCAGCAGATTTTGCGATTCTAATTTTGTGGTGGCTGATGTTAAGAAGGAAAAATGTGTTTCGATTATCGATAGACTTTTTTGGATGGATATTGCTAAGCATATCTTTCTCAATGAAAACAGAAGAAGAGTCGAGGCTGTCCAAAGCATTAACTACATCTTTTATGAAGTCAAAAATTTCAGAATAAAATACAGCGGCATTTAACCAAGTGCCCCATCTTGTCAATAGAGAGTGTGGTGGAAGCGGGAGGTTGGATACACTTCTCTTATGTTTTAGTGCGCAAAGGAGCTTTTAAGAATACTTTCTTAACGCACTATAGCAGTTTATTGACAGGGGCGTATACTTCTCTTACTTTTTCTGCTACTCTGTGAAGACCGTGGGCTATACAAGTAATATGTTTTATATTTGAAAAAAAACTTTGAGTGTTGATGCTGCTTTTATCATATAAGGTACTGCGTCAGTAACGAATTCTAACACGCTATCAGTCATGTCTTTTTCAGGTCACAATAATTTCAATGAATCATTAACGAATCTTGCTATGATAAAAAAATTAACCAGTATGGGGAAAGATAGCTTTCTTCAACCTCTGAAAGAGGTGTGCAATAGTTCTGTGAACAATAACGAGTGAAGGAAGGAAAACGAAATATTTTGGGCTATTTCGCTGGGAACGTGAGGCTGTATAAATTTTTCTACGTGTGGGACTTAAAGAGTTAAAGAAAAAAAATACTGAAGGAAAGGTAAAAAAGAGTTACAAACTCAAAGCTAAAAAGATTGAAATATGCATCCTACAGAGAAAATGCGTCATTTTATGCAAAATCACCAAAAACACATGAAACATGCAATTGCATATGCAAATATGCGATTGCATATAATCCACGGTCTAAATTAAGAGTATGAATATTCGTAAAACTTGTCTCACTCTACAGCGAATCTACTAAAACTTGTGGCAGTTTTAGTAGATTTTCGAAATCATTTGTAAACGCATTAAATAAGCTAATAAATAAATACTGATAAAATATTTAATTAACATAAAACATCACGCTTCAAGTTTATAATGACCGAATATTATTTTTCGTTTTAAAAATATAACACAAATAAAGTTTTAGTTAAACCTTAAATTGCTTCGTTCAGTTCACTGAATTATAAAATAGCTTAAAAAAAAGTAACAACAGATTTGGCATTTTAAACTCGAATGTTCGAAGATCTTAAAATATAACTTAAACTCATTTATTTTTTGATTGCCCTTGTCTTTGTTACCCAAACGGATTTGAACAATTTTTGTGGAATTAGCACCAGCAAAATTTTAATGGGTAGGGTAAATATTATGATTAAAAATGATTTCTTTTAAAGATAATCCATTATCGACCTTAACCTAAGAGGATTACATTAAGAACAATGAAAGTTATCTAACAGTAATTAAATGTTGGTGCTCACAGAGCGATGCACACAAATACGGAAACATACTTGTTTATCAATTAATTGAAATTTTGTATGAAATAAAAATTGTAATACGCTGTTTAAAAATCTATTTTGTATTGTTTGCTATATTTCTTAGTAGTTGTAAGATATTTATTTAATTATCGGAATTGTAAGTAATTTAAAGCATTTGAGAACAAGCATTACATTTTCTGTAATCGAAAAGTTTTTATAAATTTGTGTTTTATTAATATGAGTGAGATAGTATCGAGAATATTCAATTGATTTTATGAATTGTAAAATCTAACCCGTAAGTGTATTTCTATTGTGGAGATTTCACATGCCGTCTTATCAATTTAATTTTAATAATTTATCTCTCCATTAATAAAATTGCCTTGTTGTTGAAACAATTTACATGAAGTCTTTTCGGCAATATGTTTCTTTAATGCGTTTTACAAACAATAAACAGTTAAAATTTATAATAAAATGCTTAAAATCTACATTCAAGCATTTAAGGGTTAAAAAATATTTTGTGCTCATTCCGTCGTCTTTTTATACGAATTATTTGTTAGTCATAATAATATATGAAAAGTTTTGTAAAACAATATATAATCAGTACTTAAACTAATAAAGAGTGTATGGATTTAATAAACTTTCATAACATAAATGGTTTTTTTTTGTTGCCCATTTTTCTGCAAAATGATTAGTGTAGAACGAGACAGTTAGAACAAAAGTGACTGTTAATAGTTTAAATAAACAAAACTACGGAAAAAACACTCAGAATACTGGTGTTAAACGTTAAAATAAATAAAAACTTTGTGAAAAAACACACATAAAATGATACTTATAACAAGATACGACCGTTTCGACTGAAAATGTGTTCAGTCTTCATCAGTGAAAGTCCTTCGTCTCACAAAACAGTGGGAACTGAAAAAGATAAACAAACAAGCATGTCCATACAGAAAAAACAAAAACAGTACAGAAGTAAGCATAAAGAACACGAAGGAAGAAGGGAGACAGTGGGAACAAAAGTAAGTGTTAATAGTCCAAATAAACAAAACTACGGAAAAAACACTCAAAATACTGGTGTTAAACTTTGAAATTTTAGCACTGGTATCTGCTGAAAAAATGGAGAATACGATGGAAATACATTGATATAGAAGATCAACTGGATAGTCTGCCCAGTGCTGAAAACAGGACAGCCGTTGTCGTCGCTAGATTTAATTACCAACAAGATGGTGGAAAGATTTAACTACTAGCAGGACTGGCTGTGCGGCCGCACAGCCAGCTGCGTCACAAATGGTTTCTTGATGTGTGGTAGGCGATGAACGATTCGATCGACCGCCATCTTGCTGGTAGTTAAATCGAACGCTGGCAAAGGCTGCCCTTTTTTCAGCATTGGGAAATGATTGCGAATTGATTCAAAGGGTTAAGGAAAGTAATTATTAGGTAATAATATAGTCAAAACTCGTTAGTAGGTCACAAGTATAAGACGTCACGCCACATATTACATCACCTTTCAGAAGCCCCGACATTTTAATACACTTTTTCACATATTGTATTCTGCTTATTGAGTCCATATTTTTCTAACCACTCCTCTTAGGACGTCACTTTTGCAGAATGCAATGTACAAGCTCTGTCCCATTTTTCTGTCAAGGTTATCTACCAAAAGTGCTTAACTTTTGTTGGGCACGACTCTCAGAATTATTTTTACAAAAATTGTTGCCTTATCAACAAATTTTAGGAATTCCTCAAAGAACTACTCTTCTTTCTAACTGTACGATAGCAGATTAAGCATGACAGATTGTGCAGTTAAAAGTTATAACAGTATAAATACTACGTACTGTCATTATTTTTAGTTTCCTCACTTTGTCATCCATTTATTAACGAAAAAAACACTCAAAATACTGGTGTTAAACGCTAAAATAAATAAAAACTTTTGCCAGCAAAGTGATGCTTTGCGAAACTGTCATTTTATTTGATTATGAGAAAGTAACTATTTATTTTAAAGAAATTTGCATAACCGAAATCATTTTTTTATATCTGTATGGCTGATTATTCTTAAATTACAAATTCTTATTTGATACTTTTACTTTACTTGATTTAGAATGCAATGCTAGTTCTGTTCACAAGCCATGACAGTAAGTTTAAGCATTTGAACTTTTAAAAGTAATCAATAGCAAAATTTTCATAACGGTGCTGCTGAGGATACCAGTTTGTTCCGTAGTTTTGACTGTTGTTCAAGTAGCGAGCGTAGTCGACGATCTCGTTGCTATCTTTGTTCAGGATGTACCAAGGCACTGCGAAGTAGAGATGGGCGGTTCGACTCATTTTACTGATTCGAATCTAAACTCACTCACTACTTCGATGATTCGAATCAGTGATTCGAATCTTGAATCAATAAAACAACTAAAGAAATTTTCCCTCTCTCTGCGCCGAAAGCCGTACTATTAAAACACCCTTCACCCATTCATCGGGTTTCTTCTCCTCTGAGTTCTCGGGCAGCTAGCATCTATCTCTCCTTGCTCGAGTAAAACTAGTGTTTAAACTGCCCGAAATGAAAATACAGGGGAGCTTCGTATGACCCCCTGGGCCTGTAAGATTACAAGGTTAAGTTTGGTGTCAAAGTATTCGAAATTTTATGTGAAATTTTATGTCGAAATTTTATGGGGGTGAACGTGTAGGGGGGGTCGAGAATCAATAAAAACGCGCTCCGATGGATAGTTTCCGAGATATACGTTAATTAATTATGGTAATTAGACTAATTAACCATGATTGAGGCTTAAAAGGACTGCAAACATGTAGAATTGGCTCTGGGATGGTTTCCAGACTTTAGAGATGCCGCCGGAGGAGGCTAGTGTTTAAAATGCCCAAGTTGAAAATTTAGGGGAGCTTCGTATGACCCCCTGGGCCTGTAAAATTAAAATGTTAAGTTTGGTGTCAAAGCATTCGAAATTTTAAGTATCGGTGGGGTGTCGGGTCTAGGGGGGTCGAGAATCAATAAAAACGCGCTCCTGTGGATAGTTTCCGAGATATACGTTAATTAATTATGGTAATTAGACTAATAAACCATGGAGCAGTTTTTTCCGCGATCCGGCATCGTCACCAACGGAGAGAAAGCAGTAGCAAAAGCATCACAAGCTGGTATTGATCTCGGGATTTTCTTATCGCCGGCCTCAGAGGCGTAGCCAAGGGGGGCGTTGGGGGTTAGGGGGGTCATAACCCCCCATGAGGAATTTTTTGCCATACAAAATGTATATTCTTCACTACATTATCACACACACGTATACATATATATGAGTTGCAGTAGTCATAACCCCCCCCCATGAAAAATTTCTGGCTACGCCCCTGACCGGCCTGTATTTTTTACCTTTATCGAATTCGAGATTTCACCGAAATGAAAAATGGGAATATCGGATATTTGATGTTGAAATAAAACCGATATGTCGATATTTATCGATTTTTGGCCCAGTCCTACTGAGGGGCTGCTACCCCCCCCCAAAAAAATGGGACCCTTTACTTAGCTTACAATTGAACTTTAAATTTGATACCCAGCCCACCACGAAATAAAATCCTGGCTACGCCACTGTCAATAACACTAACTACGCCACTGCTTTAGACCCTATTTTGTATTTCTCTTAATTACAAAAGAAAATAAAATCATTCCCCTTAAACGAAAAACAAGGTAAAAAAAATATCTTAAACGAAATCTGCAGCAATAAAGCGAAATGTTATTTTGCTTACTACAAAGTCCTTTTGTGAGAGCGCTTAATACCGCCCCTGTATCCTTCATTAAAATTGACAAGCACAATCCTAACTTTATTTCATTCTATTTCCCTTCACATGAAAACCCGCCACCATGTAAACTTAACGTTCCGTTTTTTTTTTGTTTCCCCCGAGGGAAAAAGGTTTAAACAACTTTGAGACACCCCCCTCCCCCCACTCTTCCACGAGCATTGGCGTAAATTGGCATGTAATATTTGGATGGGGTGACAAAATGTTTCCGATTGTATAAAATATCATTATTATAAATAGCTCTGATACTTGAATTTTCTGTATTTTTTTTTTTCGGGGGGGATTAACCCCTCTTGCCCTTAGGAAGTAACGCCTATGCCCCCCCGCCAAAAGCAAACGATGTTCGACCCACTCCACACCCACAGAGAGATAAAACTTTAAATCCGACCACCAACCAAGAAATGAAACACCAAAGATTCGAAAAAAAAACTTCAATTAAATGAAACATCCTTTCAACTCTTTTCGACTCCTTTCGACTCTGAGTCGATAGAAGATTCGAAAAAAAAAACTCCAATTAAATGAAACATCCTTTCAACTCTTTTCGGCTCCTTTCGACTCTGAGTCGATAGAAGATTCGAAAAACTAACGAATCTCAACGATCGTATACAATCACCGAAACAGAGCGAAACACTGAATCAGTAAAGATTCGTTGCTGCACCAACTTAGTGACCAACTCACCCACACCCACTCATTTACTGTTTCAAATCATCTATCGACTCAGAGTCGTAAAGAGTCGAAAAGAGTCGAAAAGAGTCGTAAAGAGTCGAAAAGAGTTGAAAGAGTAAAGGAAAATCTCTGGGAACGGCAAAGGGAAAATAAGTTTTTCTTCCCTTCGCACTTGGAATGTATTTCCCTTGAGGGCTTGAGATTCGAATCAGTAGAGAGTGAGTGTAAAGCCTGAGCCACTCAGTACCAACATTCGAATCACTGATTCGACTCATCGAATCATTGGCCATCTCTACTGCGAAGCTCAGCGGAACCAGGGATAGGTTGGGCGTCAGCTTCAAATGAGATTAATAAATATTTGTGAAAGGTTTTTATATAGCTAAATTCTGCCATGAAGTGGCATTTAAGGACCGATGAGAAGAAACAACACTGTGGACAGCAGCTGAAAATCGGCTTGAGGTGGGAAGCGCCATCAGAAATTATGTCTTCTTTCTCATACGTACACGAGGTCTGAACTTGCAAACGAAGTAAAAACAGATGCATATGAAGCTGTTTCATCTCTCACTTAGTACCGGATTGGAATGGGACAGAATACATATGCATGGACTTGCATTGATATTGAAAGTAAAGCAGCATTTAAATTTTGTGAACAAAATCATAAAACAACACTATGCTGTTGTGTTCAAAAGTTATAAATGGGTCAAAGTACGCCAAAAGGGAATTAAGTAGTGCATTCATGCTTTTTGCAATATTATCAAAAACTTCGTAGAATGTGTTTGAGTAATTGAAAATCAAAATGCGCTAATTTATACTATATTTATGCTCTACATAATAAAACTTCTTTTGTTAAAGATTTTAATCATAGATTCTAAAGACACAAAAATGTACATTGAGTATGAAATAAGAATTTATAACAGAAAACCTAGAGTTTTCAAATCAAATGTTTTAAATTTAACGATGAAATATTTTTCTGGTTATTCTACTAATAAAAAAAAACATACACAATCTGCAGCTTTTAGTTCTTTTTTTCATGGTAACACAGATTTGTACAATAATGTCAAAATGAAAAAACAATTATTTTTTTACATTTAAAAACAATGTAACATTTCATGAGGACATGAAAAATTTTAATTTCTAGAGTATAATAGTTTAAGTTTTTGTCTGAAGAGGACTTATAAGAAGAAATAGATTTTTAAAAAGTACTATTGTTATCAATTAACTCATTTACATAGCCAGCTTTAGAAATACTATGAAAGAATATGCAATTGTCAGCACTTACGCTTTAATTATTTTTAAAATAATTTATGCAAAAAACGTCCAGCATCATAGATGTGAGTTTTTTATTTGAGGATTTCAGCTGATTAAGATCAGATTTTTATTCTATAAAACAATTTCTCTGCGGTATAAAATGCTTGCGTATTTTAAAGAATGGCTTTCAGCATGAGTAGTGCTAAATAACTAACAATATGAAGTCAGCTGAAGAATAATTTTGAAAAATATGTTGATATGCGGTCAGTTGGAGGGAATGAAAACAAAATTTTAATGTTTCAAATTCGAATCCACACTTGCATCTTGATGTGATTTAGAGGGGCAAATCGGCACGTTTCAATTAGCGATTCAATTAGTGATTTCTTGTGAATAAGGGAACACAAAATTTTCGGCTTTAACTTCATTAGGGAATAAACGAGAGCCTGTTTACATTTATCTCACAGTGTTTTCATTTCCCACGTGGTCTATGGGGTAAATGGAAATAGTTATTTTTCTGTGAAGGTGTCATAGAGTAATGACCATTTTAGACACAGTCGGTTAAGAACTTTATACACATGATGCAATATAACGCTTTTTATTCACTGGTAGGAATATTTAAGATTGACGAATAAATTATTTCTATTGAAAAAAAAAATCCCATCCTATGAATTTAGTAATCGCGAAATTCTTTAAATTTTTCAAATTCAGGAATTTCATCCTCCGGTTCAATAGCATGTTTGATGCATTTAATTTTTGTTTTTTCAGGGAACCCGAAGTATATAATGATAATGAATGAATAAAAACACCCAATATGTAAACAGAAGCCTTTAGAATCAAGCACATTATCAAGGATTTTAGTTTCATGTAGGAAGGAACCTACCTGCTGAAGTAAAACCACCCGTAGTATTTTGTAACATTATTATCATGTAAAAGAAAGCTTTTTACGCATAAGAAAGAAAGCTATTTACGCATCCAAAGAATGGTGCAGGGTGATTCTCTCTCTTTTAAAAAAAATAAGTGTCAGGTATTTAAAAAAAAAATCATTATTTGAAGTTATAGGAACATGGGCTTCTAGGGCGGAAATCACATTTATTATCTAAAAAATCATTAGAAAAACAAAAAAATTATTTCTTTCCATATATCCCAAAGGACTAAAGAGGGCCTCACCATGGCTGAGTAAGCCTCTGAGCATGGCGGAAGGGACAAGTGGGAAGTTACAGGTTCGGGCCCGTTCGTGAGGCTGTCAATCTAACGGTGTAGAGTTTTGGTTGGTTTTCGCCAGATATAACGCGAATACGAATTAGAACCCCCTTAAAAAGTCATACCAAGCACTCTACCCCTTGTAGGCAGATTCTCATGTAAGCTTGTTATACCACACAAATGGAATCAAAGGACAGAAGTGAATGGGGTCAATGCAAACAGCATTTTACCCAGTATCAAGAACAGCTTTTTACTTCCTTGTACGTAGTATAAGGAAGTAATGTGATCCCGAAAAATTTTGGGGGCCAAATTTCGACATAAAAACCGATTTTGACTACCTCTAAATTTAATTTAAAAACTTTTTTCGATGCATCTCATCGTAGGCTAGCATGCACGATCATATTAACGCGTCTGCAACTCATTTTGACCAGTGGCGAGTCTACTGTGGCCAGTTTTTCCATGCCGTCTGTACGTACGTACGTACGTATGTATGTAACTCGCATATCTCAAAAACTATTGGTCGTAGAATGTTGAGATTTGATATTTAGGATTGCTCTATGATCTAGTTGTGCACCTCCCCTTTTGGTGGCAATCGAAAGGATAGTTTATGTTCAGGACCGCCCAAAAGATTCGAAATACATTACGCTCTATGGGCCGAAATTCATTAAACTCGCCTAACTCAAAAGCTATTAGGCGTAGAATGTCGAAACTTCATATTTTGGATAGTTGTAACATCTAGTTGTGCACCTCCCCTTTTGATTCCATTCGACTGGATAGTTTATCTACAGGACTGCCCAAAACATTCGAAATACATTACACTCAATGGGCCGAAATTCATTAAACTCGCATATCTCAAAAACTGTTAGGCGTTGAATGTTGAAACTTTATATTTAGGATTGTTGTAACATCTAGTTGTGCACCTCCCCTTTCGGTTCCATTCGACTGAATAGTTTATCTACAGGACCGCCCAAAAGATTCGAAATACATTACGCTCTATGGGCCGAAATTCATCAAAGCGTTTTTTAGAGGTATTGGGCTATTTCAAACGACTCAGAAGTGATATATGCTGTAAAGAGTTAGAAAATGAATTTCTCCATTAAAAAAAGTGTCTTTATCATTTATAGTTCTGCTACAGGAACACTCAAAAGATTTCCAATACATTACGGTCAATAGCAATTTTAGGGGCATTCATCCATTTCAAGCACAATACCGTCCTACCACATAAGTTAGGTAATGGTCCGACCACGGTCACGTGCCTCCCTCAAGAACTATGCCAAAAGTCGCCAAGCTTGGCTACTTTTGGTGTACGTGTGTGCATATTTAACTCTCAAATCTCAAAAACTATTACTCTCTTAAAAATTTAGAGTGACATTGTCACTCTTACAAAAAGTCACCGGCAAATGATCCCAGATAGAGTGAGATAAGAGTGAGAAAACTGCATTATGACTCTTCATCGATAGGATTCTGTCACCCTAACTGCAAGAGTGAGACAATGTCACTCTTAGAGTAAGGGTGAAGGCGCTATCTGCTCACTCTAGCGAGAGAGTCACCACATTTCCCATGATGCGTTCACTTCAGCAGGAGTGAGTGCGTTGCTTCCATACTCAAACGACGCCATATTGGAATTGGACTGCAGTTGCGAAGTACCAACTGCATACAAGTAATGGAATACTTTTAGCTAACACAAGTAAGTAAAACCTTATAACTTTTCAATTATTGTAAATGTTATTTAAAATTTGATAATTCACAACATATAAGATACATTGATTCAGTGTCGGATCCATTAGGACTCCAGCTCTTCCGACAGACATTGCTTTGGTTAGGGTTAACATTTTGCTTTACTATACATTTTGTTTTTAAGACTTAAACAAGCCTGCTTCTTTTAATTTTATACCCTTCCGAGAAATTGATCTTTGGATCCGCCTCTATACTTGATCGTAGTATGTTATTTATGCTTATATAGCTGAAATCTTGCATTCGTTTTTTGTTTCTGTATATAATATTTGAGCATGTTTTGATGCGTGTTTGTAAATCGGTGGTGCAGTCAGGATTTTATTTCGGGGGTGGAGAGGGCTCTAACCTGTGTATCAAATTGTAAGCAAGCTGTTTCAACTGTAGCCTCAGTATCAAATTTTAAACTAAGTAAAGGGTCAGATTTTTAGGAAGGATACGCGCCTGTTGCAAATAGCATAAACAAAATTTTAAATCAAAAGCAGAAAATAATGATCAATTATATATTGTATGCAATTTATATTGAAATAAATTATAAACGTGGGAAAAAAATATTTTGTGATTAAATTTCAATATGTCTATGTGCATCATTTTATCTTATTGCACATTCTAGCACAGATTCACGCTTAGAATATATACATATATACGTGATTAGATCAAAATAACCGCTCTCTTGTTGTGGTGTAATATTTCCCTCTCCACTTTTTACACATACACAAACCTCTCTCTCATATGGTAAAGTGGATAATTTACGATCGAACACCCCAGATGGCCTCAGGAAAGTCCACTTTTAAATCAGGGAAACCAGCTGAAAGTAGCAGGTGATTCAGAATGTGTGAGCTTTCATTAGTAGTACGAAAAACACAAGGGATACTTGAACTTGTGCTGGTAAACTGATTCAACGCGGAAAAAAAGTTATTGTTTTTGGTGTTAAATGCGAGATTTTTGGAATTGAAAAGTTTGTATACTGTTTAAGGATAATTCAATAGTATAGTAACGGATAAGTTTAATATTACTGGTAATAAAGGTAAGTGTTACAATATTAAATTTAGTAATACAGTATTAATTTTAGAGCCTTGCACATTTTGGTTTGGTAGATTTTATGTCTTCTGTTGTGTATCAATATTGGTAAATAAAATTCTCAAATTGGTAAAACTTACCTTTTAGCCTAGATACCAATTCAAAATAATGCTATTTTTTTCTATTGAATTTAATTAACATATGAAATATATCCACAATATTGGCTATATACTGGAAATGTTTCTGAAGTAATTCCATTACTGATAAAGTTTTTAATAGTAGCAAGTTAGTAGTTAGCCCAAATATCTTTACAATGTGTTCACAATATTAAGTAAAAATTCGAAATATATATTTATAATGTATTCTTAATATTGACAAGTAATTTTTAAAAATATTTTTATACCATTTTATTATTTTTCTAATGCTAATATACTCAATCCTTCACATTGTTATTATATTGGAAATAAAAACTAATATTGGTAAAAATTAGCAACATTTATCCATTATATTGTCTATGTTAATGAATTAAATTAAATATATTTAAAATGTATCCACACAGTATTGTGTGTATATTATAAATTTCCCTCATATTGTACTAACAAATATTTTTAATGTGTCAGCATCTTAATATCACAGTAATGGTGAATTAAGACTGTTTATCTACTGTACATTATTTCAAAATTTAAAATCTGATAAATAATTTTAGGTGCATTTATGTACAAATTGCTGAAAAATATATTTTAATAATTAAGTCAAATACTACTGAAAATCCTGTGATGATAAGACCATGATTATCACAGGGGCAAGGAGGGCACATGCCCCAGACATCCCATTTTAAGGGGTCCTTAAATTTTTTCAGAATATGAATTTAGTTTATTAAATTTTCATTCTAAGATACTAAATGCCTGTTTTTTTTTTCTAAAAGTTGGATGTGTGTGTGGCAAAATAGATCCCAAATGGATGAGCCGATTTTAATGTAGTTTGTTTTATTTTAAAGATGGTATAATCAGAACGGTTCTTCATTGTATTTGATAATATTCACTTCATCTATTCCCCTTAAATAAAGCTCACTTTACACTTGTTCAGTCTAAGACAATTCAAATAATATTGTTGACATTCAATTAATTTTGATTGCTGAATTATTTCTGTAATGTTATGGAAAAAGCCATGCTTTGAGTTGCATTTTTTTAAGACTTCATTTTTAATAAAGGTTATTTCACATATTGCATAGGAAATGTTCATAAACTTAAAATTTATCTAGCATATTTCATTTTAAATTCATTTAATCAGAACATATCTTTGCAGCTTGAAAAAACATACTTAAGTGGGGGGGGAGGGGAGTGAGTTTGGCTTAGGGACGTATCTAAACCTTAAAAATTTCAAGCTGAACTTTCAAAATTACCCACGAATATGTAATTTTCTCCATTTCTTATGTTTGATTATGTTTACTTATTTCGAGGGTGGCTGAAGCCCCACCAGTCACCCTCTGGCCAAGGACGTACCCAGGAAGGGGGGGGGTCTGTAACACCTCCGAAATTTCAGTTTTTATTAACAAAGCAATAATGGTGAAGTCTTTTTGTGAAAATTTCTGCCTTTTTCATCGTTTGGACCCCCTCCGAAATTTTTGGACCCTCCCAGAATTTTTTTTGGGGTATGTCCCTGCCCCTGCTCTCCTCTCCTAAGGGGGGGGAGCAAGTTCCCTACCTTGAGCCCCCCCCCCTTATGGGTGCCCATATCATTAATGTTATATTTTTCAAGTATTTAATATTATTCTGTGGTTTTCTGAACTTGCAGGTAGCAGAACAGATTTCATTATTTATTGACATTGTTGAGAAAGCAGACAGCATGGATTTCAGAGTTTGGGTCTTCTACTGGGTATCATTAAGGGTAAATAAATTTATGATATTGGTAAAATTTACTTAAAAATTCAAAATACTTTTAATCCTTTTTCTACTGAATTTAAATGAAATGTATCTGCAATATTGGCTATATTTTGGAAGTAGTTCTGAAGTAGTTCCATTACCAATAAACTTTCAAATAGCACCTCACAGGATTGTAAAACATTGAAAACCCAAACCAGTATTTTTACATAGCAGCAAGTTAATATTTAGCCCAAATGTATTTAAAATGTATCCACAATATTAGGTAAACATTGGTAATATTTCTAATGTATTCCTAATATTGACAAGTAATTAATTTTATAGTATTTTTATTTTTTCATATTCATATACTTAATTATTCAATATTATCATTAAATTGGAAATAAATACTAATGTAAATTGTAGCAAATTAATATTTACCCATTATATTGTCAATGAATTTAAATTAAATTTATTTAAAATGTATCCATAATATTGGGTGTATATTTCAAATATTCCTCATATATATTGCACAAGTATATATTTTTGATATGTTAGCATCTTAATATATTATTACTTGCGAATTATCACTGTTTATCTGTTACACATAATTTTTGCATTTAAAATCTGAAATAATTTTAAATGCATTCATATACAAATTTCTGAAAAATATATCTTAATAAATAAGTCAAATATTACTGAAAAATTTAATGTAATATGATTGTTCCCTGATTATCATGGGCAAGCGGGTAAATACTGTGGAAAATACAGAAAGACAATTGTCAGAGTCGGTGAAGAAACAAAATGTAAGGGGGCCCCCATTTAGACCCATACTTCTGACTCAAGCGACTTTATGTCATAATTGCTGCCTGGATTTGAGATGGGGGGGGGGGGGACTGAAGCCCTATAGCCACTCATCCCATTACCCCTCGATCTACCACCGAATCATTTGTTCTTGTGATAATGTTTAAATGTAAATTTTAACTGAAGACTCCTAACTTGGTTGGTCATTAGTTAAATATATATAAATTGATAATAAATGAATATTCATATAAATTGGTTGCTTTAGAAAACGAAACTTTTAGAATGTTTTTTATGTACTGAATACTCATTTTCTTGAAATATAGGAGAGTTAATAACAGCGATGACTGGGTGATTTTTCAAGAACCTTTGATAAGGGTGAATACTACTTTGGATGTCTTTAGATATAAGTATGTATTTATTTTTAATTACTTACTGTTTCAGTGTATTTTTAAATTTGGGAGTTAATTTTATATTCATATCATATGTTATAAATGTTCCTTATACACATGTCTGTGTGAATTTTATATTATTATTATTATTTGCATTGCAAGCATCCCATTTTAGAAGAATGTATATCTTAAGCACTGAATCAGATGGGTAGTAGATTTCTCACAAAAATTGTGTTTCATTAAGTGTCTCACTGAGTAGAAACAAAATGTTTCAATCAAGTTATTATTATTTTTTTTTACAAGAAATAATGCAATTTCTGAACAGGTTTTAAAAGAATTCAACTATGTCAGAAATTTGAAAATTCAGAATTTCTCTTCACAAGCTGTATTTATGGCAATACAAATGGTTAATTTATAGAAGTGAAATACTCAGAGAAAAATTTATAACATATTGTATTGTCCAAAATAGAGGGAGAATTAGCCATCAGATACAGTTTCCACTTTCGTGAATTTCTCCCTAAAAATGGGATAAGACCTGCAGTTTTGTTGTTCTATAAAAGTTCATCATGCTGTCTATGAAGAAGCATTCTGAATTATACCGAGTTTTTGAGAAGCCTGTCTTTAAAGCTTGCAGAGCCAAGTGATGAATAAAATATGTTACAAGAAAAACTGATTGATTTTGGCTGTTTATCACTTTATTAACTTTTTATTTTCTAGTACTCTGAACTGGTCCTGTGGAAAACCATTGAATTTTTGTCAGTGGCATGCTGTAAAAGAGAAGAAACTATCGGCATTATAAGTGGTATTCATATTTTTGTTTTATTTGTTTATTTATTCTTTAAATGTTCTTAATTACTAGTTCAAAGTCTGCATACTTTTGATCTCTGCGGTCTAATTTTTTCAAAGCTTGTATCGCATAATTTCATAATTGTCAATAACTTTTTTTTTTTTTTTTTAGATGTTTACTTTTTTGTTTAGTTTATTTTTTTCTTATTTTCCAAATTGATTTATATGTTTTTTTTTTTAGTTTTTTTTCCCTAAAGTGATGTTACTTTGGGGCAGTTAGTGACTATGTATTAAATTTTATAAATTTCATGTAAATTGAGAAAATTATTAGGGCTGTTCTTAAAAGAAAAAAAAGTATAACTTTTGGTAAAGTTACATCAATGAGTAAAACAATAAATATTTATACAGTAAAATTCAATGTGGTATTCTTTATTAAAGCATTTGACCCAGGCAACTCTTTAGTATATCATTTTATGTTATGCTATATTCTGTCATTTATTTAATCTCTATTATATGTAAATTTTTTATGTCAAGTTGCATATTTGACACCAAGTTAATAAATTGCTTGCAAAATCAAGTCTTATTTGCAACATTTTATGAAGTAACAATGAAATAAAGTATAAAAATCAATTTTTAGTCCCTTCAGATTAATTTTTTTACTCTGCACCCTCACTACCTCTTAAAAATATGTTGTAAGTAAAACCTTGAAACTCCTGTAACTTATATTATTATTATTATTATTATTATTATTAATGTTGTCACTGCTGTTGTTGTTTAAAATGTAAACTGTAAAATGCTACTTTCAGAGATGAGATTTAAGAATTTAGTTTAATATTCAGACCTTTTTCAATGTTTATAAAGAATTCATTTTTTTCAAAAATTTTCTGATTTTTCAGTAAGGCAAAATTGTATATAAGTAAGATAGATTTAGTATCAATAAAAATTAAAATATTTATTGCTCTTGAAATTCATAAGTATAATTGCTCAAAAGTTGTTTGGACATTCTTTCAGACTTTTTTTCCTTTTTTGTTAATCTCATATCTGTACTTTGGTACAAACCAAATCGAAAACTAGCCTACCAGTTTCGACACCATATTACATGTCACCATTAGTGGTAAAAACAGATGAAATATATTATTTTTTAAATTTTACTAATACAATATGTAAATGTAAACTTTACTTCCTTAGTAAATTCAGATTTTTTAAGTCTGCAGTATTCACAAAGTGTAATAACCTTGTCAGTGTTCACATGTTGTCATATGTATATTTGAATATTACTCAAAAATATCTTTAGTCTAGTTTTTAACTGACTTCAAGAAGATCTAGGTTATTAATTGGGGTCAGTACTCAGAGGTGTAGCAAGAATTTTCAGTGCCCGAGAACAAATTTGCATCACTTCCTTTTTACCAAAATGTGCTGGAAAAAGTTTTATATACAAATTGGTGCCTTTTGGATCCTGTGCCCTGGGACAAATGTCTCCCTCTAGCTACACCTCTGAGCACTGAATCCTTGTAATTTACCAGACTGGATATGAAAAGTATTTTCAAACTTCCGTTTAATTATTTCTTCAATTTGTTTATCTTCCACATATAGATGTGATCTTTGCTAAGAATGTTGTTATTTGATGATATTTTACTTGCTGTGCATGAAAAGTTTTTATTGCAAAGTTGTCACTTTATTTTTACCCAATTTTTATTTACCTAAAATATATTACAAGTCCTGAATATTTTCTATTTTTTAATTGATTGTAATAATTTGCAAATTTAACTCACCAATAGTAAGTAATGTGTTTAATATTTATTTTGTCACTATTAGTTTGATGTTTGTTATTACCCACAGGTTACTGTGATTCAAGGATAATTTTATTCCAAATTGCTTTGATATGGGATTTTCACTTCAATACTGTCCCCAATTATTCTTTTTTGTGTTACCTCACAAAATAAAATTTTGTGAGGTAAATCCTACAATATGTTCTTTACTTTTAATAAAGTATTTCGTGCTCTCAATCACTTTGCATATCAGTATATTCTAATATTAATAGAACATAGAGAACAGATTATTTTATAAAACAATACAAACATTTCTTATCTGTAAAATTAAAGTTTTTTTTCCTTTTATTTTTTGCATGTAAAAAAATAGAATTTTTTTTTTTGAGCTGCTATATTTAGGTTTTATTGCAGTTTTTTACCATTTGCTTTTGTGTTCAGTGGCAAAATTAGAATGTAAAAGGCAGCTTAAATTCTACATCTTTATTTTATTAATTCATTCATTTTTTGCATAATTTGTACAATTTTAACAGTAGGAGCCCTGTTTCCCTTCCCTCTCTTACTCAGAAGGTTACAGTATATGTAAATGTTACTTGAAAGTATTTATTATTACCATACATAAATATGGTAATAAGATATATGAAAAATGGTAATAAGAAAGTATTTATTATTACCATTTTTCAGTATGCTTTTGTGCTGTTCCAAAATTGTATTTAACCTGCTCCTAAAGGTGTTCCAAAATGTATGTGGATTTGCAGACTTTTTATTTTAAAGTTATCCTCCTATTTTAATGAAACTATAAACAAAATGTTTTCTGAATCAAATGAAAAGATCTGCTGACTTATTCCTCTGTAAATTCATAACCTAGTTGAAAGTGTTAGGTTGTGCTTTAGTTGGAGATTTAAATTTGACACGAAGCCATGTACACACAAAACTAATTTTAACTAATTTTATTTTGTATGTATTTAACATAGACCTAGTTTATGCTCTAGTATATTCTAGCTGCCAACTCTTTCTGATTTTGAGCCTTTCTTCAGTCTTATTCAAATTATGGCGAGGGAGAGGGTACCCTTTTATTATTAGGATAGAATAGCAGTTATGTTTTAACTTTTATTAATTCTGTAATTACTTGTTGAAGTCATAATTTTTATCTTCCAGATGCTGTTAGAAGAATCCCTGAATGTGAAATAGTATTGAAGTACTGATATTGAATCCATTGATTGTATTTTATATTAATGCAACAATTAATGTGCAACAATTAAACCAAATTTGTAATAATTGTGTTGTGTGTTCACTGCCATTGCTTTTATAATTCATTCAAACCTGCATGGGTCTCAATAAGAGATATCTTCCACTTTTTTTCAATTCACAGGCTATTTTTTACTTCTGCAGTTATGTAATCGTTTGAATTTTTTAAAATTTAGAACACATTGTAAACTAAAATTTGCTAGGCTGAAGACTACTCTGGACTTGGAAGTTCCATTACTCATGTTTTTATTTAAGACTTTGCTTATATATTTTTATTAACTGTTTTTTCTTTCTTTTTTTTGGCCCTAGTATTAATTGAACTTTGTTCTAACATACTAATGAGTTTTTCTGGCTTTACTTTCATTTATTGTTCTAAATCTGTTTTCAATAGTATAATAATTCTTGCATAAAATCTATATTAAAAGAACTTTTTTTTCAAGAGGTTTTTAAAAGATTAAGTAATTTGTAGCTATTTTGCTGTAAAAGTGAAATTGAAAGAAATAAAATCACACTTAAAAATAAATAAAGAAATGAATGTGTATATATATTAAAAAAATAAGAAATGGCTTTTATTTTGAAGTATGTATAAATTATGTTCAGAACAGGAATTTGGTTTTTTAAGAGGTGAAAAAAATTTTTCTTAGTTTCTGTGAATCACCACCCTCCCCCCCCCCCTCCTCACCCAGACAGTATCTATGGAGGTTAATATGGTTCACCCTCATGCTCTAAACTTCAATTATTTCTTTGCGTTATGGCAAGTCTACAAGAGGGGTGTCTTCTTGGGGGGGGTGACTTGGTTGATGAACTTTTTAAGGTATTCTAACCTGTATTCTTGCTCATGCCTCTAAACCTTAAATAATGGTTTTTGGACAAGACAAAAATGTTGGGGGGGATTCAACCAAATGGGCATTGTTGGGGAATTATGAAATAATTGGTTTTGATTTATATTATTTATGTATTGGCCTGCACAAAAATATTTCTTTACCCCTTTTCACAAAAAAAAAGAAATCAATCAATATAAAGTAGTTTCCATTTTAGAAATATTTTATTCCTTTTTCTGCGGGGGTGGGGGGGTGGGGGAATAGAAAAATAGGCATTCTCTTAAATTTCCAAACATGATATGTACATTAACAGAGGTTATCAGCAGATATATTTATATTTTTGATTTACCCAACAATTAGTTTATTTATTTATTTATTTTGGTTTTCAATTAAAGGATAGCTATTACTCTTTTAATTTATTTTTGTGTTTCATAATTCTTGTATTTGTTCGTATAAATGACTGAAATTTAATTTCAAATAATTTCTTTTCGATAACAATTCAATCATGTTCATTTCTTCTTTATTTAAAATTAAAAAAAGACTTGTTAATTGTAATAAAGTTGAAAAGAAAGTTTGAATAAATTATACTTAAAATAAAATCTATTTAAAAATCAAAATTATTAGTATTCTTTTGATTTTATATAAATATCTTATCATGAACTTTTTTTATTGTTTTGTTAATACTGTTGTAAGTGAAAGTTGTTCTGAAATGTACCATAGGTAAAAAATAAGCTTTCAGGGATTTTTTATTTCAGCAGGAGAAAAGGTAACATTGAACATATCAAATATTTCTGCACACTGTTGAGTCATGTGGATGTCCGAAATGCTTATTTCTATTCTTGTTTGATCACAGATTACCTCAAATGAAGTTATAGTACTGCAGACAAAGAAAATTCTTATAAATCTCCTGCTGATGGATTTTACATAGCTCAATGGCTATACAGATCACCTCCAAGCATTTTGAAACTTTCACTTATATTCCTGTTAAGTTTTGACTAACCAAACAAAACATAAACTGTCAACGAATTCTGTAACTAAATAGATCTAGAGGTTATGGAGGTTTTTTTTAGTAACCATGTGGAACTCTTGGGGGTACCTTTTAGTGATGCCATCATCTGATTATTAAAATGAAACTCTGTACTCCTTCTTAATCTGTTTAATTTCAGAATAGGCTGTTATTTTAAATACTGTATGTTCTGTGTCAACAGTCCACATTTCACTCACTGGAATGAAAGCAAGAATTTAAAAATGCATGGGGTCAGATATTACTTGTTCCATTGAGCTACGTAAAATTTATTTTCCAGCTGTTATTGATCATTCTGAACATGACAATAATCCAAGATAGCCCAGAAATAGATATCTAATAAGTTCTGGATATGAAATAAGTATCAATTTCTGATCATTGGATATTTTGAATATGAAATAGATAGCCACTTTTGGGATATTTGAGATCTTCTGGAAGTTTAATTATTATAACTATGCTACATATATACAGATCTCTTATAGACCTGTATATTATAGATGTTATTTACTCATTAGAGAGATCACACCTCAAATTTCTAATAGAGAAATCTATTTTATGTTGGACTTCTAATAGATATACCCAATATCCAGCTATGATGTATTAAAGATTGCCTATGGGCAAACTTGGGGGGGGGGGTAAATGCGGCAAAAATATTTACTTGTACGATATGAAGAATATTTTCAAGGCGCTCGATATTGCAGATACATTTTAAATATATTTAATTTAGATTCAATAGCAGCAAAGTTTTATAATTTTTACAATATAATGGTTAAATATCAACTTTCTACTTTTTACCAATACTAGCTTTATTCCCAGTGTAATATTGAGTAAATATTAACCAAAAAAATTAAAAATGGTATAAAGTTATGTTAAAGTAATTACTTATCCATATTGAATATATTTCCAATGTATATCAAATACTATAAATGCATTTTAAATATATCTGAGGCAAATATTAACTTTGCTACTTTGTACGAAGTTACATTTGATACATTTGACGAAGTTACAGTTGATCTTTGTTTTCAATTTTTTTTAACAATATTGAGTTAACATTAAAAAATTTATCAATTGAGGACTACTTCAAAAATATTTCCAATACAACCCTGTATTAAGAATATATTTTTTGTATGTTAAATTCAGTGGAAAAAGGTATTAGTATAGTCATACTGAAAGTATAAAGTTATTTTGAGAATTTATCAGACCTAAATGCTAATTTTTACCAATATTGGAATTTTATTTACCAATATTGGAAACTGTGTTTATTCTCAATGTGTTCACTTACTACTTTGTACCATTATTGGTTTTTGATATCAATGTTTTCACAATATTGAGTTAATATTTAAAAGTTCATTGGTAGTGAAACTACTTCAGAAATATTCTCAATATATAATTAATATTTCAATACACACTTCATATGTTAATTAAAATTTTACAAATGATAATAATAACATTTTGAGCATATATCAGGGCTAAACTCTAGTTTTTACCAATACTGGAAGTGGTCTTTACTCTCAAAGTATTCACATATATATAAATTTTAATAATTAAAAGTAATTAGTACTTAATAATATTGGAAATATTTCTAATATACACTCAATATTATTGATAAATTTCAAATACTTTAAGATTCAATAGTATTAAAATTTGACTTCAAATGGGCAAAATATTAAATTTATAATATTGGATTTTATTTTCAATGAATTCACAAGATTGGATAAATATTGATGCTATATAGAAAATATCTTTTAATATTTGCCAAATATTTAAAAAATAATAATAATCAATGCTGTTACCAGATACAGTCATATATATATATATATATATATATTTATAAGGAATTATTTTAATTTCCCTAAAATAGTGATAGCCAGAAGCAAGGCATACGCAAGGAATAAATCCAGGGCCGTACCCAGACAAAAATTTCAGGCAGGGTCCAAACCGTGGAAAAGGCAGAATTTTTCACAAAAAGACGTCATTATTATTATTTTATTAACAAAAATCAATTTTTTTGGGAGGGGGGAGGGTCCGGACCCCTGGATACGATCTCGAATAATCACCCTATAAAAAGTGACGGTCACTCTTAAAAAGGGTCATAGCTCACTCTTGATCAGAGCGCTCCACTCTTTAAGGGATGGCGTGCTGTCACCCTTTCCTTAGAGTGAGGCACTCTTTCCCGGAGTGGGTTTTTGAATTCTCACTCCTAGTCCAGAGTCAGAAATGTCACTCTTCAGAATAGTGATTTCTCACTCTATGGAGGTTGGCTGATTTTTGTCACGAAGGTAGGGTGATATATCACTCCTCAGCACTGGTTTTTCACTCTTGATTATTAAGAGAGTATGAAATTTCATATATAAGAATGTTGTAACATCTAGTTGTGCATCTCGGTTTTTGGTTCCAATCTACTGGAGAGTTTATTTACAGGACCACCGAAAAGAATTTCAGTACCTTAATGTCTATGGACATCTTCATTATAATACAACTGTAGACAGTCATTGTTTGGTACATGCCCAAAATCTCGCCGTCTGTCCTCGACCTTGGCGAGTTTTGGCGAAATATCGCCAAATTTGGCGATAGTCAGTCATTTGGTCCATGGCCAAAGTATCACCATTTGTCATCGTCCTTGGCGAGTTTTGGCGAAATATCGCCAAATTTTGCGATAATCTGTCATTGTTTGGTTTATGCTTAAAATCTCGCCAAATGTCGTCGACATTGACGAGTTTCGCCGAAATATCGCCAAATTTGGCGCCAAAAATTATTTCCTATTTTGTATAACTCTAAAACTTTAACCCGTAGATTTTTTAACTTTGTATTTAGAACTATTGTAATATCTAACTGTTTTCAATATCTTTTTTGACAGCAATCGACTGAGAATTTATTTACATGGTGAGCCAAATGACTTTGAATACATTGAGGTGTATAGATGCATTCAATTCATTGAAAGTCTGTGGTCAATGACTACTTTGGCTATCCCCAAAATCTCGCTGACTATCTTATGTTTGTCGGCTTTTGGTGAAATATCGCCAAATAAAGTGTCAGAAGGAAATCTTTCAAATTGAACTCAGCTTGGCGATATCGAAATATTTGGCTAGAAATCGCTAAACCTTACTATTATTGATATTTTATCTCTTTCAAACAAATAAATTTAGAGGAAGTCCGTCGAAAATATTTTTGATCTAATGGACGTGCAAGTAAGTCATGTGTTGGACACATCAGATTTTTTTAAAGTTAAACTCATGTCATGTAGCTAACTTCCTAAATACTAGTAAGAGTAGTTCAATCCTCTAATTTAGCTTTTACAGCTGGGCCACAGCAAGGAATTCACAAACGATCAACTTTGAAAATTAACTTTCTAGACAGTCACAATATCAGTTAATAATCATTGGACGATCATTTGTTCAGAAACGTAATCGACCCTTCAAACTTTAATCAATCCCATTTCTTTAAGATTTACAAAAGAAGTAGATCCTTGAGTAATCACATGGAGCGGTGATGATTATTTCTTCCATTTACCCTAACTAACCCTACTGAACTTAAATTTATTTGCCCCACGAAATATTTTATTTTATTCCTATTATGTATCTGTATCTATTACATTGTACAAATCTATTGCATAAACTGCAATCGGCTCTAAAACATACGGAGAAGAGAATACAATCCCATTCCCGCGGGAAGAGTATTTAATCACTATAATTTTCATATTCATGTAAGGTATTGTGTTAATTATCAAATAAGATAAAGTATTAAACTTGATAGTACTTACAATATTGCTTTTTCCTATACTTTTCTCTATTAAAAATAATTTTTATTTGAATGAATTATCAATCCCGAAATCCCGCGAAACGAAAAACAGTGCGGGATTGCATTCCCTAAGTATTGGAAGACATACATCTACTGCATCCAATTCTATACAAGGAAAATACTTTTATTTGGGGGGGGGGATGAAAGTGGATGCAACAATAGACGCAATCCCGCGAAACGAAAAACAGTGCGGGATTGCATTCCCTAAGTATTGGAAGACATACATCTACTGCATCCAATTCTATACAAGGAAAATACTTTATTTGGCGGGGGGATGAAAGTGGACGCAACAATAGACGCAATCTCGCAAAACGAAAAACAGTGCGGGATTGCACTCCGTAACACGGAGTTTTTCAAAATTCTGAATAGGTTTTGAGATTTTCTGAAATTAGTATAAATGTTTGTTCCCTCATCCATCAATTCGCATCTCTCAAAAGCAGCCGAAGAAGGAAATTTGGGACCTTGATTTGACATCAACTTAAACAAGAGATGCCCATTTTATTCAACATTTACTTTTTTTTTTCATTTAAAAAAATGGACCTTTTTTATTGAAAAAGGGAAAAGGATGAAAGGTCTGAGAATTTCAGGTCAATAAAGTTGCCATCACCTTTACTGAAGTAACTCGTGATGTAGTTGCTACAGGTACATACATTGTTGGCGAGTTAAATAAAATAGAGAACAAATAATTAAATCTCATCTTGAAATCAAACAAGCTATACAAAATATATAGAGTAGAGATGAGTTCGGGCTCATTTTTTGAAGCCCGAGCCCGCCCGAGCCCGAAATTTCAGCTAAAGATAAATAAAATTCAAAGAAGTAATTACTTGATAGAATACAATAAATTTTGCCGTTTGTGCAATTAAAGGCAAATATAGTTGCAAATTTTTAATGCACTTTCTAATTCTTTGTATTTATGTTTATGAAATAATTTCCGATCTCATGACTAACTAAGCAATATAAGCCGCCGTTCTGAAATACGCAAAGAGCTTCACGCGCCTTCTAGGCACCCGTGCCGCTATTTTTTTTTAATAAGTACTTTTATTTTCCATATGAATCTTTTTTTAAAATCTGTTTCAAGGAGTATGTTCAATAAAATAGAAATTTTTCACGAGCCCCGAACGAAATTGTGACTTACAGAGCCCGAGCCCCATCTCTATAAAAGAGGTGAGTTGAAATAGTCTGTTAAAAAACACACCGAGCTTATGAAATCTAAATAACTCTTAGAAAAATTCAAATACATTATCAAAATATCAGTATGTTAAAAAACGTTTAAAACTTACTTTTCAAGAGTTTGGCGACATGAGCGATAAAAAAGACACAAGAGCTGGCCTTGAAATATGAATGCAAATTGCGGACCCTGAGACGGCGGGAAGGGAACAAACTGTGCCGTTGCCAATTCGCTAACTATTTTCAGTTCCACAACATCGAGTCTAATTTACATCACTACTATTTCAAAACATCTCGGTCTGCCTTATGTGGCGCATATTTTTTTCGAATGCCTAAAAACCTTTAAAAAATAAAAACATCGATTAACCGTAAAATCTAATTGGAATTTCGAAACTCAAATTACACACAAATAAAAGAAGCATGTTCATCCAAAATTTCAGTTCAGTTCATTTGTTTTGTATGGAAATGTATTTAACATGCAAAAAACCCACAGTATTTTTTGTATTAGACGATATTTTTCGAAAAAAAATGAAACATACTGCCAATTTTGACAATAAAAATTACTTCATATGTACTTTGACGATATATACTTGTATATTGTGTAAATAAAATATAAAACACAGGTTTGTCAAGGGAAAATAATGACGTTTTAAAGTAACGTTGTTACAAGATATACTTATTCAAAAATTCGACATTTTTAATCATGTGTTTCTGATAGGGAAAAGATGTAACTGGTACTAGAAAAAGCAGACTTTAATCGATAAAAATAAATAAAAATATATAAAATGTTACTAGGAATATCTTTGCAATTTCCCTTCAGACATTTAAGATGCCTCAGAACGCTGTACATTCTAAATGCTCTTTAGTATAAGCAGAAATGCATGAACTGGATTTGGAATTATATGATCTATTGTTGACGAAAAATGTACATGCACTTTAGCTAATTCAAAAACTGACAAAGTAATTTATTTAGCTGAGTATAAAATCAAATTTCTGTGATTTTCAAAATATATGGTATTCAATCGAAAATGTGATTTACTATGTACGACTTTTTGAGGTAAAGGTATAAATAATTATTTTTTAATATTTTCAAAAAATTGTTTTATTAATTTTTTGAAAAGGAAAAAAAAATAAAAGCACTGAAATTTTAAAGCACAATATGAAATATGTCATAAGATGTCATTTAAGATAGCAATCTTAAAGAATAATAATTCAGGAAATTAATATAAAAAAACTTTTAATTTTATAGGCTGTTTTAAACAATTCTTAAAATAGGGAATAACTGGTACATTGTGGAACGATTTAGTTTACGAGATATCGGAACATTCTACAATGTACAATTTGAACTATGTTTATTTCGTCCAAGTACTGAATGCCAAAATGCTCTGAATAATGGCTTATTTCAAAATGTTTAATTAAGAAATTTTTGAAAGAATCTTTCATCTATTTCATTGAATATTAAAATAAAAGGTAACCTTATTATATTGAACTCTAACTGAATAAAATAATTTAAAAATATTTCACACGGATACCCAATTTACACGCACTTGTGCACTGGTGAAATTATAGATAGTCCTTGGAAAACGTATATCAATTAAATAAAGAAACTTTATAGTAAATGCTCTAAGAAAATTCCCAAGATACGACTAAAAGTTGAGCACATGCAAGAGCCGAGCATGAATTCAACAAATATTATCAAGTTCGTTTCGTTGCCAGCTTCTTCAGTTAAACCTTACGACATTGTGGATCATAATGGCAATTTGACATACGTGTTCGGCGCAGTTCTCATTCGCATTCTTTCTGAGGCACTAAGAGCAGATTACGAAATACTTATACCTGAGGACCGAAAATATGGCAATAAAATGCCTGATGGCAACTGGTCTGGTTCAATAGGCATGATCAAGCGTTCAGAAGGTGACATAGCAATATCTTCTGTAACCCTGACTGAAGAAAGATATGCCGCGGTCAAATTTATCTATCCGCATCTCTTTTCCGAACTGACTTTCTTGACTGATAAGCCTCAGTATCTTTCCAAGAATCTGGCGATATTCTACCCCTTTTCATACCAGATGTGGATTCTTGTTGGAACGTGTTTGATCTTGGTGGCGTTGACCTTCTATCTTCTGAAATTGGGGAAAGTGAGCTTTCAGAAGATTCTGATGCACACGTATGCCTCCTTATTGCAGCAGTCTTTCGACATCAGGATGGGAAGAAACAGCGGCAGGTTGCTTTTGCTGACTTGGTCCTGGGGAGTCATGGTCATCAGCTTCGGCTACAACGCTGTACTGCTGTCCTCTCTGTCTTTTCCGGAACTGACTGGAATTCGCGACATTTCGGACTTGTCCAAAGCTTCAGTGGCACGCGAGGTGAAGTGTTTTACACTGAAAGGAAGTTACTTGGCCCAAACATTTTTGGAATCAGATATCGAATCTTGGAAAGAAATCGGAGCTTGCATCAGACGAACTGAAAAGGAAGACAAGGAATTCAAATTTCTGGTGGCGAAACCAAAGAGAACTTTCATCGGTGCAAAGTACGGAATAGCTGCTTACGAGAGAGAACTTTTCATTTCTGCTGATTCCTTTTACATTGATATGTATGCTTTTCCATATTCAGAAAAGTTTTGCTGTCCCGAAAATCTAAGCAAGGTTATAGTTAGACTTCTGGAGGCTGGGATACTTGACAAGATTTATCAAGAAGAACTTTTTTTTCTGAAACTTCAACTTAAAACTGATAACGCTAATTTGCCTCAAGCAACCCACAAAATTATTTTCGATGATATATCTGGAGCTTTCTACATACTGGCATGTGGATGGATCATAGCAATTCTATCATTTATTGGAGAACATTGCAGGAAATCCAAAGGCTGACGTTTTCCGCTGTGCCTCTTACGATCTCAAGAGGTTGTATCTTGTATCATGTGTCTCTAGGACGTTATATTTTTAAAAGAGCCAGTCAGTTTGCAAAGAAGTCTAATTCACGCGTACAATTGCTCACAGTAGCAGTCTTTTTATATAGTAATTAAAAAAATATTCAAGTTTAACATCTTGATTCTATTAAAATTAGAAGATAGGGATCGATGCCTTTTTTATTATAAAAGACTGCGACAAGATCATCTGCCAAGCCTTCATTATGCTGTCCCACTCTCTTTTCTCTCATCTTCCAAAGTAGCTAAGGATTCGCCCAAGTATTCAGAAAAGCTCTTGGTTAACTGTTTTACGAAATGTCAACTGTCTCACTTTCCACATACTTCACACTATGCTTTTTAGAAATAGACTTGATATAGAATCTAGGTAAGAAATCGAGATTTGTATAACACCTGACGAAAAGTGCTTTAAACATAACAGTTTTATGAAATCCAAATCAAAGAATGTTTTTGCTGTTTCGGCAGACAGTTTATCTGCTTTGTCATGCATTAGAAGAGTTATTATATTTCTTCATCTGCCTTTTATATTTTTATGTATATTTTTCTGTTTCATAAAAGCTTTTGCAGCAGATGATTCCTAGATGCTGGCTTACTTGACAGGTCTTGTTTTAGACAACATTTGTTTGTCTTAGACAACATTTCCCCCCCCCCCCAGAATGTTGAAAATGACACATTTAACAAAAATTTTCGAAAAGCAACAAAGATTTTTTATGATTTTTTTCTAAGGATTTCTACATATTGATATCTGTGTGTATTGCTTTGTTATAACTTGTTGGAAGACCATTTCACGGAAAACAATATTCTACCGAAAAGCTTAACCCATCATTCCACGCTTCAGAAGGTAATAAAAGACCAATATTTGTACATGTCTAAGTGTGTAGAGAATCTATTCAGAAGTTTACAGAGGCTTAACCTTGTTCTGTTATTTCCATTAGTTGTTTTGAAAATATTTCACTAACAAAATCATTTCTCTAACATTTCAAGGCATTACTTTTACGGCAATTATTCCAAAAAGATTAGAAATTTATGTTAAAAAAGCGTAATAAAATCTGCACTGTAGGTATGATCATCATGAAATTTACCACATTTATGTAAAACAATGTAGAGAAAAAAATTATAATTTAATAGGGTAGAACTGTTAAAAACTGGCGCATCTACGTCATGCAGGGTTTGTACAAGTCCTTAATTTGCTAAAATTTCGAACTTTTGGAAAATTGTCCCAAAATGTCTTACTATATGGGATACTTGAGAAAACTTCTTTCCGTATTAAATAACAACAGGACCACTTTTAGAATTTATTTTAGTACAATATTTCAAAAGTTCGGAATTTTAGCAAATCCAGGATCTGTACGAACCCTGGTCATGATTCTATTATCAAGTGTTCTGGGTCGCAATTTCTGCTATTTCAGTACGTTTTAAACATCTTCTCGATATTATCCTCCATTTTGTTTCCATGTTGAATTGAATTTAAACTTATTTTTACGGCGGATATTTACCACTACGGCGAGATGAAATATTTCAGTGCTAAATACGCCAACCTGCAAGGATTGTGCATAAAAATGTACGAAAAAGTGTTTTAATGGCAACATAATAGGAAATGATTATCTATTATGCACATGCGTAAATCGCTAAAGAATCGCCAGTGAATGAAAAGTCGCCATCGGGGGCAAATACCCAAGCTGGTCGTTATTTTATTTTAAGTGGATAAATTTATACAGACTGGAGAGCATTAGCGCATGACTTTTGGCTATATATTTTTTTCTAGAGCCAGCTGTAATTGTCTTATTATTAAATACTAGCTGAAGTACCCGTTCTTCGCACGGTATGGATATTGTAAACCAAAAATTACAAATGGAAAATAAATGAATAAATATTAAACATATTTTTAGATTTAGTCGCCTTAAAAACTGTTTTACAATATTCGTTAGACATATTCTATCTATACTTGATCTTTCTAAATACTGTTTGGAGTGTGCATCATAATCCGCGAGTGTGGCGTATTTGTCTTTCTTGTTCCATAAAATACTTATTTAAAATCGAAATCTATATTAAAATCACCTCCTAAAACTGTTCCTCCTAAAATTCTGACGAGGCATATTCTAAGTATACTCCACCTTTATTTTCATGAATATACACGCCATTATTCCAATTAAATAAACAGTAGGGTTAGGCAATTTCTCCACAAACATGGAAGATATAGCTAAGCTGGCTCAAATTTCAGGAACTTAATTTTTTTATGCCAAATTTGGTGATAAATCACCAAAAAGTGGCAAACCTTCGCGACTTCTCGCGTTTAATCTGGCAACCGTTAAAAAGTCATTCGCCTTTTCACCAGGTAGACAAAAATTTTGCCTGAAATTAACAGCACTCATGAGCTAAAACACCTTTTTCTTTTCGTCAACTACCTCTTTTTGAGGTCGTAAATCTTGAAAAGGATGTTTATGAATTTGTGTTCTTTACATTTTAATGCAAAATTTTTAAGGTTGTCATAATTTTCGTTCGAAATATGATAACAAATATGAAAACAACGTTTTGGGTCCTTACACCAGTTTATACACGAATACTAAAAAACCCTGAAAATGACTTAGGTATTCGTGTTAGCTACATTTTAAAGGAAGAATTTTATGCCTATCTCCTTTTCCTTTCCAGTTACTATGGTAAACTTGAAAACAACATTTTGGCCCCTTCATCCCGTTTTGATGCGAATTCTAAAAACTTCTATAAATGATTGTAAGGCGTTTGTGTTCACTATATTTTCATGGAAGAATTTTAGTCTATGTCTTTTTCTTCTGATAGATCAAGGGAAATGTGAAAAGAACGTCAAAAAACAGTTTGGTCCCTCATCCCCGTTTGGGTGCGAATTCTAGAAAACCCTGAAAATGATTATTAGTTATTTCTGCTAGTTATACATTTAAAGCAAGAATTTTGAGGCTATTTTTTTTTCTTCTGAGCCGCAGATATAAAAGGAAACGTGAAAAGAACGTTAAAAAAGTTTTGACCCTTTATGCCCGTTTGGGTACGAATTCTAAAGAATCCTGAAAATAATTTTTCGGTATTTCAGTCTGTTACACTTTAAAGTACGAATTTTGCTCCTATCTCATTTTACTTCTGAGATATAAAAGGAAATGTGAAAAGAACGTTAAAGAACATTTTGGCCCCTTACCCCGCTCGGGTGCGAATTCTAAAAACCCTGAAACTGATATTTAGGAATTTCCGTTAGTTACATTTTGAAGCAAAAACTTTGCGGCATCTCTTTTCTCTTCTGAGATACGAAGGAAAATGTGAAAAGAACGTTTTGGCCCCTTAACACGGTTTGGATGAAAATTCTAAAAAAAACTCTGAAAATGACTTTTAGGTATTCCTATTAGTTCCTTTTTTAGCAAGAGTTTTACGGCTATCTCTTTTTTCCTCTGAGATATGAAGGGAAATGTGAAAAGAACGTTTTGGACCCCTTATCCCTGTGTGGGTGCAAATTTCAAAAAACCCTGAAATTAATTTTTAGGTTTTTGTATTAGTTTAAAGCAAGAATTTTGCGGCTGTTTCTTTCCCCTTCCTGAGATATGAAGGAAAACGTGAAAAGAACACTTTGGGTCGCCACCCCCGTCTGGGTTCGAATTTTTAAAAATCGCTTCTTAAATGACGCCTTGGACACAAAAGCTATAAGCTCCTAAAATTTCATGTCAATATCTCGAGTAGATTTGGCTGTGCGGTGATCGTATGTCAGTCAGGACATCTTCCTTTATATATGGAGATTTAATTAATTTAAATAATCAAACTTCAAGTTTATTGTGACCGAATATTATATTTCCTTTTTAAAATGCAACACAAATAATGTTTTAATTTAATCCTAAATTGTTCCGCTGAGTGCATTGTATGAGAAAATAGCTTAATGCTCGTTAATAACTGACTTGGCGTTTCGCACTGAAATGTTAAGAGGATCTGGAAAGATTACTTAAACTCATTTATTCTTTGATTGCACTTATCTTGGTTACCCAAACAGATTTGAGTAATTTTTGCGGAAATAGCACTAGCAAAAGGTTAACCGGTGGAATATATATATTATGATTAGAAGTGGTATCTTCAAAACGTATTCTGGTATCGAGCTTAAAGTAAGAGGATTATGAAAATGAAACTGTCTAACAATAATTACATATTGGTTCTCGTAGAGGCATATACGCAAATAAGGAAACATGCATGTTTGCTGATGAACTTAATCTGTGTATTGCGCAAATTAAAAATTTATTTTGTACTGTAGAATTACTTTGTAGTTCTTCGTAGTTGCGAGATATTTTGGTTCATTTAAATATGTTCAATAGTAGAAATCAAAGCCCGTTGTGAAGGCAATTACAACGGGCCCAGAAAAAACATTTGACAAAAATATAGCTGCACTCAATATATTTAATCTTGGTCCATCTAAAATAAATAAGTTCATATTCAATTTTTATTACATGCACTCAAATCAAATTTCATGCTCTCCGGGAAACTTTTCGCATTCGAACGATTTCGTTTTATGTAAACAGACTCTCTTGTATAAATGTTTTAAGAAGACGATTATTTTAATGAAAACAAAATGTAAACTATGTTATCTCCAAAAACTATTTTAAAGGAATTGGAATTTCAAATTTTCCCTTCAAAGCTTGATAACCGTAATTTCAGTATGACGTCATTATCACTTGAAACAGCTAATTTTGTCAAACAAATGATTAACTTACTTTTTACTCTCGGAAATAAAATGGACCTGGAAATAGCGAAAAATCGCTCAAAAATGAGGAAACAGGTGGATTTTCAGATTTTTAAAGCAGCGCAGATTGTTTTCTATATTTGTATACATAATTATAAAAAATTTCAAGCGGATCGTACAAACTGTATAGGTAGATGTTATTACGCTTTTCGTGCTTTTTAATCTTTTTGAACTGTTTAATCGTCTTGGAGGTATGGTGGTAAAAGTTTTACCTTCGAGTGTCAGCCCGGAATTGTTAGAGAGTAAGTCAGTGAGTCAAGGATCAGGTTAACTGTATCGTAGGATTGTTAGTAATTTGATTTGCGAGTACAAGCATTACATTTTCAGTAATCGATTTATTTTATTGCTATGCAGAAGATAGTATGAACCTTAAAAATCTAATATAAGAATTAAATAATTTACGCCTACACACTCCTATTATTGTAATACAGCTACAAAAATTCGCATGAAGTCTTTTTGGGAGGATGTGCTCTTTTCTTTATGTTCTAAAAAAAGAAAAGAAAAGAAGTAGAAACTTACAATAAAATGGCTTGTATAATGTTTATGCATTACAGAACTATTTTTTTTCAGAGTAAATCCTAAAAATCGCGCGAGTAATGCTTTTATGTTACATTCACTAATTGTTCGGTCATTGTTACTCTAAAAATCTATATCTATTTGTACAATAAAAGATCTTGACCGAAAGTGATAAATGTACTAACTGTGAAGGGTTAGATTCACGATGAAGGAAAATAAATGATGAAAATATGAAGTATTACTTTACCAGTAAACTTAGAAAAGAAATCTGTAAAAAGCTTTCGATCTAGACAGATTAATTTATTTAATTTACCGAAAATGTAATTGAGAGAATGTAACTGGTAACTGATGTAACTTACTAATTCGAAAGCCCCCACGGAGAGGCCAGGCACCCCACCTACGAGCCTAGATCCCACGAAGCAGATAATTTGTCGTCCAACAACACCAACAACAGTTAATACTAAATGATTTAATTAAAACTGATGAAAGTGTTAAGTAATACTTAACACTGTCATCAATTTATGTTTAATTTATCGATTAATAAGATTTGGTATTTAAGTTATCGATAAGTTCATCCATTTATCCAAGTATCAGTAGATAAATATAGAAAAGGCAACAATAAATAAATAAATAAATAAGTTAAATAAAATAAAAATATTAAAATAATTCCAGTATGTGTTCACGAATATGTAAAACTATAAATAATAGTCAGAATCACGTTAAAAATCTTAACTTTTTTCAAGGGAAAAAAAAATGTTAATTCTAAAAACCAAAACTCCAGAAAAAAAATTTCACTGGCAAAACATTCACAGCAATGGTTCCGTAACACTAATGCAAAATCGATATCTATTTGCGGTCGATTTTTAGAGCATAAAACTCATTTTTTTGTACACTTGCTTTTTTACGCTCTTTTACGTAGCTCTTTTGTTTCTAATCGGATAGACCCAAACAAATCCGATTAGGGTGCAATTACTTCGGCAAGCACTCATAATATTTTAAGAACAGGTACAATTTTTTCTTTCTTCATTTATATCCCCCCGCCTTTTTTTAATATATACTATTTTTAGATTTTTTCTTGTTGTTGTTAGAGTAGTTTAGTTTTTTCTTGCATTATACATAAAAAGTTTGCATAAAAATTCTTAAAGGTATGTAATTATTAAAGTAAGATTTCGTTTAGACTTTTCTCTAAATTTATATCAATTGAAGGCTGTTTTTTAAGAGATAACATAATTTTTCATAATTATTGAATAAAGAAATTGTGTCAGAGACTTGAATTCAGAATTTTTCCTCAAAAACTTTAGTGCACGTTATATCTATAAAATTAAGCACTAACTTGAAGTAGTGAAATGACAGTTGAAGTATTCTAATTCTTAAGAAAATGGAATTTTATTGACTCTCTAAAACAGTAAAAAGTGACTTTTTTACTAGATTATTTCGAAAAGTAAACACTTTCTTTAATGAAAATACCCAACATTTCACCTTTTTAAAATAACTTTAACTTAATTTATTTGTTTCATGAAATATATATAATATTAATGCAAAATGTTCAAAAGACGTGTTATAAGACTGGCTACTTTAAATTGTTTGAAATTTGTAAATAAGCAGAAAAATGTTGAGCAATAATATTAAAACATCAAATGCATTTACACATTTATTGATATTTACGATTCGCATCATCGCATTTCTTGCATTTGCTTTATTCTGTAGGTTTAATAAAATGATAAGCTATGTTGAATTCTGAAATATTTTTTAATACTTTACAACGTAATATACTAATCAATAAAACAAAAATGTAGAATCGTGTACGTGAGTGAATGTTATTAATTCTTTTGAACGAATATTCTCAAACAACGCAGCTGATAGTTTGCACCAAAGTAGGTTTCGTACATGTAGAGAACATGGCTATAACCATTTTGAAATGTTTTACGATATTAGCACTTGATGTTTTCTAAAAATAATGAGTAAACGACTAAAATAAAAAAAATCTAACAAGCTTGTCTTCAATAATATTTAATTTTTTTTTAATATTACATATTTTAATGTCTGATAGCAAAATCTTTTTCAATGCTAATATGCCTGTATGATGCGGATTAAAAGAATTAGAAAAATATTTTGGATACCGAAAGTGATAAATGTCTGTGAGATCAAAACTTTAAACTGTCGTTGTTGTTGTTTAAGGCCATTGTTTTTGTAAAGAATATCGAAATGTGAAAACGGTTTTCTTTATAAAATACTTTCAAGAAAAAAACATAGCTGGTATTTTTGTTCTATAAACACATGGTAAAAGTAAATAAAATGCATTATGAAGTTTTTAATAATTCTTAGTAAATATTACGTTATCTGTTAAGCTCAATTAAAATGTTACACGAAGCACGGTTTTTCCATGTAGTTTTCAAGTTTTAATTATTAGATTCAGAGTTAGATTTAAAAATAAGACTTTGTTGAAATTGAATTAGTTATGTACATTAAGAATATTTCAAGAAAAAGAAATAATGGTGAAAAGCTTTATCGTAGATGAATCTCCCTAGTCTAACTTTCAAAAATATACGAGGAACAGCAACTCTGGGAACAGAAGTTGAATATTTGCATAAAGTGGGAAGGGGTACTTATAAATTATAACCTTCCTTTCTCTTGCGTACGCCAGTGATCTGAACATGCATATAGAATAAAAACTATTTTTTTTTTGTCATTTTCCAAGAATTTGAGAGGATTAAATTTGTTTACTAATGGGATCAATAAAAACAAACTCGTTCATGAACTCGAGCACAAAAGCGATTGCATGTCTTGTAAAGTCAAACACTAAACGGGAGATTATCCCAACACTAATTTGGAGTCCAATTGGAATGAGAAAGTATATAATTGTAAAACACTTTTCCAGAGCTAAATTGCGTGCTAGGGTGGTATTTAAAGACTACCGAGGAGAAGCAAACACTGGGAACGGAAGTTATATGTTATCTTGAGTTGGGAAGGAGTGTTGTATTGGAAATTGAAACCATTTTATTTCTCAAAGAAAAAAAAAAAAAACTTTTTTTTGGGAGGGGGCATTTTTTAAAAACAAATTAAGAGGATTGAATTTATTTACTAATTTGTTTCAGGTATAAAATATTTGCATGTTTTGATGCATAAAAGTAGCTCTTTGAGTAATGAAGCCCAGCATTAACCTTCTGGTTACTCAATTTTTGGACCAAAATCGCTTCAAAAATTGTGTAATTTTTTTTTTTCATATTTCAAATCTATATACATTGGAGAATTGAAATGTGCATTTTTGCTTTCTAGAAAAGATTTTTAATATAGATTTTTATCATGAGAAACTAAGCTTCAGAAAAATCAATTTCAGATGTTATATTACATAAATTTTTTTAAAAAATAAATTTCAATTGCATTAATTTCCGTTTATTACATAATATAAGAAAATGTACCACCGCCTAACGCTTTGCAGGTTTATTGAATCATGGTCAGATTCATCGCCGTCTGAGGAGCAGTCCAAAAAATCTAAATCGCTATCACTGTCAAAACTAAAATCTCTTTCAGAATCTCATAAATCATCCGTATTATACACTCTGTCATTGCTAAACGATTTCTACCAGCCATTTCTGATTAGACAAGGGGGCAAACAAGTGAAATTAGAGCATTACATACCGAGTATTACCTTCAAATGCCTCAATTTAGTGGGCGACTACTAACGACATGTGTTGATCAAAACCTAAATTAAACGTCTAAAACTGTATCTAATTTATTTCACTGGTTAAACGGGGAAAAACCGGGATGCTCTCCTCAATACAGGAAGAAAAACACCCGCCCACGAAAATCGCGGGATGAGCAAATTTTGCTACATTTGAGTTGCCCGTGGAAATCGCGGAATGATCAGCCAGAGGGTTAATGAAGAAATCCGTACTATCTCCAATTCAGAGTCGGAGTTGGATGGGAAAGAAAACCCATACCTATAGCTGCATGAGTATGAACTGTAAAGCGGCATATCAACTTTGTGAACGTAAAGCAAAAATATGCCAATGCGTTGGAAATTTATGAATGATTCTAATTCCCATAAAGGACAATAACATAGTGCAAAAGGATTGCACTTTTTCCAGTCATGCTCTTTGCAATACAAACAAAAACATAATAGAATTTGATTCATTAGTTAAATATCAAAATGTGCAGATTTTATCATAGATTTTTTTAAAAATAAAAATCATCAAGAGTTATTAAGAATTATTATATCGATATTAAAACCAAAATCAAACGTACTATTTCACATTACTTTAAACTAAGTGGCTTGAAGGTATTATTTGTGAAGCTGTTCGTTTCGAGAAAAAAGAAACTTTGATAATGCGTTCTTTTGATGGTATTATTTAATAATGAAAAAATTTAAAAAATGCATTAGAAGAATTAGAGCAAAATCATTTATCTTTTGATGAACATTCCCTTTTTCTCACGATCTAGCATTTTCTTTTTAACTCTTGCATACAAAAAGGTACAATGAATAAGAAAAAAGCTTTGGGAAAGTTTTTGTTCATATTAAAACTATTAACTTTAATGCTGAAACATTTTGCTGATTATTCTGATAATTAAAAAGAAGAGAGAAAGAAGCAGACACAATTTGCAAAAGGTAATTGATTTTTTAATAGTCACATAACTTCGCATAATGATGTCAAAATGGAGAAACTTTCTTTTTTGTATTTGAAAACAATTTAACATTTTATGAATACATGGAACAGTTTAATTTCTACAGTATAATAGTAAATGTTTTTGTCGGAAGAAAACTCATATAAGAAGCACAATTAAACATATAATTATGTTATGAATTAACTAATTTACACAGCCAGCTTTAGAAATATTTTGTGGGAATATGCAGTTACAACCATCTATGCTTTATTTACAGGATATTTACAATTAAAGTCCCACATTCAAAATGCTGTAAAATAAAACGCAGTGGTGAAAACTACATCAAATTTTAATTGAATATACACTCTGTAACCCCCCCCCCACAAAAAAAAAGACGCATCAAGAAGGATTTGTCCAATTGCAATAAAAATTGGTGGATGTAAAGAGCATACATAGAAAGCAAACGATTAAAAATGTATGAAGATGGAACATTTTGTGGACAGACGAAGCCCTTTTCTATCTCCAAGGCTTTGTCTACACTCAAAATAGCAGGATATGGTCAACGGAAAGTCCATTTGCTCAGTACCGCTTCATTCTGCAGAGGTAACTGTGTGGTGCGGATTGACGGTTGTTGTAGGGCCATTTTGTTTTCAAGATGGATCCTGCGGGCATCGTTGCCTCTTGTCAATGCTAAATTCTATGAGAGTCCTTTGCGCACCCTGATCCGTGCAACACTTCATGTCTGTGTATGTCTGGATAGAATCGTTTTCATGAAAGATGGCACTCCTCCGAACATTACAAAGCCAGCTGCAAAGGAATTTTGAAAATGATAGAATTATCGGCCGTCAATTCCCAACAACCTGGCCTCCAAAATTACCGAGCTTCAATACTTGTGTGTGAATTCTAGCTGTGTTGTTGTATTAAAAAGGATGTGTTCAGTGATCCGATTCTAAATTTAGCTGATTTGAAGTCATGGATAATGCAGCACATTTACAACACGAGCTGAAATCTCTAGGCCTGAGAGCAAGTATTACATATTATTTTTTGGAGACATATTGTTGCAGAAGACTCTGGTACATTTCTGGGTTCGTCGTTCTAAAGTCCATTTGGTGTAGAAAGTTCTAGTAAAGCGTCCACTAGTCAGGATGGAACGCAAACTTTATTGCTTCTAGAACTTCGTCAAACAATCAGCTATACAAAACTCACAGGCCAGTACCTTTATAACAACAGTCTGGTCAGTACCGAAGCTTCCAGAAATGCTGCAATTCTCACACAAAATAAAACACTTCCATAGGCAAAAATTCAGTGAAAACTTACGCGGGAAATCGTAAACTGTCCTACAAGACTCAGAAATGAAAAATGTACACACTGCACTTAAAAACAAGCTAAATACGGCTTACAATCGCACAATTCTCAGACTAATGCAGTGAACAGAACGGACATCTATTCTGAGAAGCAGACAGATACAAACTGACTTGACCGGGTAACACCAACACCTCCTAGATAAAGAAAGCCTAACAACTCCTACGTCACCAAGCTTTGACGTCATCATTAGGCCTTCATTTAAAAGTTTGACTTTTACAAAGTAAAACTATTAAAAGTTTCTGGTGAATTTGCTCATGAATAACAATATTTTAATAATTTGAGATAAAAATATAATTTTATGACAAATGGAAGTTTTTTACCTTGAATAATTAGATAATATGATAAGGAAATAGATCGGAATAAAAAATTTTGTATGAGAAAGGTTTTTTCACTTTAATTTTTATTTAAGATATTTTCTAATATTTGTAGCACTCACCAGAAATTTTAAATACTTTTACTTTGTGAAACTAAAACTGTGATGACGACATTACTTCAAGGCCTAGTGATGACGTCAAAGATTCAGTTGTTAGGCTTTCTATATGTAGGAGGTGTTGGAAACACGCGGTATTTATAGATGACGCAGAAGCTATTAGAAATTTCTCGAAAGTTCCCCTTAAAGCGTGAATATTGCTATTATGCCATAGGAATGCAGTTAATGTATAGTAGGGTGGAGCGAAAAACACTTTTTCTCGAAATTCACATTACCTGAGTCATTAAATGGTGCGAAACTGATAAAAAAAATTCTCGTCAAATTTCAGCTCAAAATATTGCCATCTTCAGGTTCCACACCTCAAGCGAATATATTCCCAGTGTCTTTTTTAGTCTTTTATGAATTTCTATTGAAATAATTACGTTTAATTAATTAATTGAATAATTAATACTCCGATACACCTGCTCTATCAAGAACAACGGCTAGTTCGGGCATTTGGTCTGTCTTGGAGATTTAGGGAATCTCATCGTCAGTCGTTTTCCGACATATGGCTTCCTGACTGACGAAATTGTCATCATTTTCTGAGGTATATTACATTTCTGAATCAGATTCTAAGGCGACGTCTGCTTCTAAATCTACTATTTCCAGCACTGACATCTGATAATAACATATTAATAAAGCAATTTAATAATGAAAACATAACTAATTATTTAATTAATTCATTAAACATTATTATGTTAATATCAGGTTGTAACGAAAGTTTTCCGCCATATCTGCCTGAAAAACTAACTTCTAACTCCTTAGATAACTGTTTTTGAACTTTCGGTACCAAACCTGCTCAGTGTCACATGATACAACAATAGTACTTAAAGCTGTACTCATAATTTGTTGATATTATGTAGCTGACTTTTTGCAACACAAATGGAAGTAAATGATGGTTCTAATCCTCTAGAGTGATAGTTCCATTTGGGACACCTTATACTTAATGATAACTATATTTTTTAAAGATTTCGCAACACGGTGTTATAAAGTAAGCCTCTTTCTTTCAAATGCCAAAAATATTTTGACAAAATATGAGCAAATACGCCAACGCGAACTGTGTGCTGACGATGTTTGCGGTGGCGGGAAACTTTCGTTACAACCTAATACAAATAAGCTAGAAATATATTCGCTTGAGTTGTGGAACCTGAGGATGACACTATTTTGAGCTGAAATTTGGAAGCAATTTGTTCTTATCAGTTTCACACCATTTAATGACTAGGGCAATGCGAATTTTGAAATAAAGTTTATTTCCCTCCACCCTAATATATAGGCTTTTATGTAATGTTAATGCAGGAAAACTAGCTTTACGAGCCCCATTGGAAAAATCGCACCAAATGTCCGAAATGTCGTCAAACTTGGCGACTTTTTGGCAAAATATCGCAATGAATTGAGGGGAATTGAGGTTAGCGAAGTCCTACGACCCATATTTCTTGAGATTTAGAGCGCAAATTTTGTACTATTTTAAACCCCAGAACAGCGGGTTGCCCGAAAATTCGTAACATTGCCCCCTTCACAAGGTCTGCACGTTCCGGGCAGTACAAATCCCACTTAGGAGGTCACACAAATATTTACAATGCAGGTTTCAGCAACAGATCTTAACAACATAATTTAAGCAAGTAATCAATAAACACAATAAGCAAATATGCACTCATAAATAAATAATAAACATAATGAATAAATACAGACTAATAAATAATAAACATAATGAACATACGTATATTTACACCAGGGTGTATATACATATACACATCCTGAATATATAAATACAGGGTGTATCTAAATAGTTTCAACAAAATACTATGGGAGATAGGGCAAATAATAAGGAATCAGAATCACATAGTAATGTGGAGTCAAAAAGTTGTCTTCATGTAGCTGTTAGTAATCACTTTAGGAAGGGTTGAAGTGTTTATCAATTTCTTAAGCAAGTTTCGAATACAATAGGCTTGTCTCCAAAAATTTCATGCAAGAAATAAAGTAGAATTTTTAAACTACGATTTTACTCACATGTTTTCTGAGAAAAATGCGTCAATTTTTGACAAACAATGGTCGGAAAATTCACTGTTGTTTCAGCACCTTTTCCAAAAGCTTCATGAAGACAACGTTTTTGACCCCACATTGCTATGTGATTCTAATTTTTTAATATGCGACCTATCTCCCATAGTATTTTGTTGAAACAATTTAGATACACCCTGTATATAATTTATACATAGATATATCTAATATATAAAATTCTCCTGTCCCAGTGTTAGTCACTTAACTCCTCCGAAACCACTCGACCCATCTTAATGAAATTTTCTATGTATATTCGTTAGGTCATAGAATAGGTTTTTAACTATGTCTCATACCCCTAAGTTATAAGGGCGGTCCACCCCAAAATGTTTAGCCCCCGAGTGCTATTAATTTCAATCAGGATTTCTGTGTAGACATTAGCGTGTCGAATCACTTTTCAAATGTGTTTGCCAGATAATGTGGAGAGGGGGGGGGGAAGTTAATAAAATGTTGAAAGTCGCACAAGGTTTGCAATTTTTGATAATGGATCGCTAAATGTGGTGCCAAAACGCGACAATTTATTATAAATATATTTCGCGTATAGTTAGAAAACGCCTGGCGTATATTGTAAAAGAGTTTTATTGGGCGATTTTAATATAGATTTCTATTCCGAAGAAGTTCACTGTGGAACAAGAAAGGAAAACACGGTACACTCGTGGATCATGATGCCCATTCCAAACAGCATTTAAAAT